>WURS02198760.1:0-20403 GCA_011762765.2 Rhinocypha anisoptera
ACGGCGTCATCTTCAGGCACAAAAAGAGAGGAAATAGGAGGATAAACTATAGAGGAATTTGAGATAAGGAGACAAATAATAGTAAATTAGAAAAGGGATAGGAACATATAAAAAGGATGAACACAACTCAAAAAATTAGTACGCCTTACCGGAAATTAGGAAGTCCGGGTTCGAGTCCCGGATGAGGACAAAACTTTTTTCTCACATGAATTTGTCGGTTTCCATCACTATTTTCTACCAAATTTTGTGTTCGTCCTTTTTGGATGTTCCTATCACTTTTATAATTTATTATCATTTGGATGTTGTATTTTTTCCACGTGGCGGTTATTTATGTATGTATGAGTATGTATATATATATATATATATACACTCGTATATGTAGAATATCATTACATACGTGGCTCCAGAGGTTTCCCAACTAAGTAGATTCGTTCTTGTTTCCCTTGATTCATCCTTTATTTTATTGTATCCTTATTCTTCGGAAGCTCAGAAGTTTCCTGTTTTTCCCTGAATTCTTTATATTAATATTTATTCTTTGTATCTCTCGAGTACATTTTCATGAGCTGGTTGCTCAGATTTTCTAATGTTGGAATTTCACTCACTCGTAAAAAAATGGATTTCAGATTTGCAGCAAACATGGTTAAAAATTGTTTCCTTGCTATCCTTTTTTTGTGATCAAACTTCAATTTCCCATCTGAATGACCTGAATTCTTGCACCCTTTAAAAACAAGTTAGGATATCGCATCGATATTTGAAGAAGTTGGAATTGAATTTGGCTATTTTAGATGGTTTTGATCGCCGAGTATCGAAATATTTCTCCAGTCAGTATTCAAGGTCTTTTCATTGTGTTCTTCAGGTCGTATATTATAATAGAGGAAACTTATTCCGTTAGAACATGAAAACAAATATTGTTTTTAATGTGGAATGAAGATCGGATCGATTAAATCTCAGTTTAGGTTAGTTTAGTCTAAACCAAGAGTAACAAATTTTCTTGGTTACTGATAGCATGTTGTGGCTTATCAAATTCAGAGTAGTTTCAGCACCAGAAATGTTGTAAAATGACTCTAATACGAACAACTAAGTTCTCAATATGGTTTTAACATCACTGAGTGGGTAAATAACAAATGAATTTAGTATTATAAATGATTTTTCAAATACGTTTCTCCTGATGGATTTAAATTTTGGATAAACTTTATTACTCTTACCAATATGTTGTTTGTGTTTAAAGATGAAAATCTATGTGGACGATAGTGAGATAAATATAAATATTTTTTTTAATTTTACAATTCTTATCGACTCATACTTCCATGTGATGAAGCATAAAAATAATGTGTAATAATCTTTAATAATCACTTACATTCAGCGATCGTTATATAGTTCGTTTTATTTTCTGGTCTCATAAACGGTTATTTTACCATCGATATTTATAAATACCATTAGTCCCTATTGTTTACATAGTTTGGAAAAATATCTAAAGGATGGAAGTCATGCAACGATAGGGCCGACGTTATATAACTTTGAAAACTCCTTTTAAATTTCTTAAATTTTAAATCATGCTATCTTCGATGAAAGTTGTAATCAATTTATTTATAAAATCTTAGTAGGCTTTAACTATGAACATATGAGTTCCTATGCAATTATCTGGATGAACCAGACGGGTTATCTTATATTTACCAAAGTTTAAAGATCAAAGTTCTTTCTCCACCCTACGGTTTATTAAATGGCCAAACTCTATCTTTTAGGAACTTATTCAGTGTCTTTCATCTTTTGCTTTGGTAGATTGAGGGGAGTCTTTACTGGTCCTGGAGACCCTTTGATCCTTTCATAACAATAAACTACTCGAGAAAGAGATTATCAAGTTTAATTCTGAGTACAACAATGGTGAGTGGCTTGATTTAAAGATTGTTTTGTTTAGGATTTTAAGCGATACGAAAATCTTGTATATCATTCTTGTACTGTACAAAAAACTTTTGTTTTATTTAAGAAATTCAATTTATCAGCAATGCATTATCATTTTGACAACCTGTTAATAGTGTTTTTTAATTTTTATATTATTTTTATTTTATACTTATTTAATGTAAAATGATAAAAAATTTTAGACGGTTAATTTTTTAATTTGATCAATTGATCACACATTTCGATCAGTTTATTTTGAATGCATTTAATTTACTCAGAGACGCTGTCACATTTTCTCACCTATTAAAACTACTGGTTGTATATTAAGTCTACTGGTGATGTCAACAGAAAAAAATATTCTTTCTTTCTTTTAGAATGTGAACTATATCAGAGAGGGAAATACAACCTACCAGAAATCATGATATCATATTTTGACCGTTATTTTTGTACTATGTGCCACACATGTATAATTTTACTAATATGGAATTTTCATGAAATATTTGTATTACATTAATGGAAATTATCAATTAATATTAATTTTGACAAAACTTATTTCTTCTTAAATTTATGAGTAAATGTCTCATGATATAATAATGTTGAGCATTTTATGTCTTAGTTAATTAAAATTGCTAGAGAACAGAATATTTTGAAAATATATATTTAAAACGTTTATAAATCTATAATATTTCTATCTCTCTATTTTATAATTAAATTATATTGTTATATATCTGTAATACATAATATGGATTCCTTACCTACTGTGCCGATTGGAAATGGGAAAGACTTAAACAGAGGTAATTTATTTATTGCCTCAGGAAATTTATGCATTGAGAATTTGGACAAAAGTTTAAGTGTGGTTTCACTTTTAATGCCAATTTCCGCGTCAATACTTTATAGGATTCCATTATGACCGTCTAAAAGTCACACATAGTGCCCTAAACTAATATTAAACCTTCTTTTTTATTTTCCTCCCATATTTCTAATGATCATTCGTCCGACAACTTCACATAAAGCATTGGGGAAAGTGGAGTAGGTGGGGCCATTAATATCACCTTCCCGACAACGGCATCGGAGAGTCTTAAATTCAAAACAGGAGGATGTCTCGGCTTGTAAGAAAATTTATCGTTAAATGCTTTGCCTATTACCCCTCCCCCCCCCCCCACCTTGTCCTCTTCCATTCCCGTATCTTTCGCTTCTCTCGTTCACCACGTCTTAACTTTCGCAGTCCCCTCCTGGAAATGAGTTTATCCTCCATCGGAGAGAAATAAGTAGAAGGGATGTGGAGAGTTCTCTCTTTTTCTTCCCTTACTTGAATGATCTTTTTCCGTTTCGCGCCATCACGCTCGGGTATGAATCACCCATTCCAACTGTTGCGATCCTAACCAAGTTAAGTGGTTCTGAGTGACTTATCTCCCTCTGTTCATTCTCTGTGAACTTATTGTGTTGAAATTGTATTCGGAAATGTTATATTAGTGCGGAAGAGAGGTATAGAAGGTTGTGTAACATTCTCTTTAACCGTGAAAATGTTCTTGGGTATCACATTTTATTCTCTATTAACGATGCGCAGAAGTACATGTGTTCCCTCTAGTGTTGCATAAATTAGTAGTCACGACTATTCATATAGCGTCCACCAAGGATGTGTACTAAAAATCCACTTGGAAAAAAATTTGCCGGTGTCACGATTTATAGTCTCATTAAAATGGGTAGTACGAAGTAAATTTTTTTGTCCGCCCAAATTCGCGTCTCTTTGTTGCGACTCGACTGCATACCTCATGTTATAATTTCATGATCATGATTAATTTGCGGATAATTATGGATTTATTGTGTTCCAGCTTACTCTTTTTCCAAAGTTCAAAATATTTAATGATAAATGCAAAACATCGGTGTAGTGAAACTGGTGAATTTTTTATTAGATCGTTAGGGCACATTAACTAATGATTTTGTTCAGAAGAGCCACATAAATTCATGCTTTTATTCTAGAAACCCAAATGTTTTCATAAGTTGCAAAATTGTGTTTCTCTCTCGATGATGCTTCCCTCCTGCCATGGATAATAGGGCAGTTCTCTCTGTTTAAAATCCAGTTACTTTTATTTTTCCTTTCTTCATTAATTACTGATTTCTGTTTTGTATTCCACTACTGCATTGTGTATAAGGATACTTAAAACAGGGTTCGTGTAGTTGGCATCCGGGGAAAAATACATTAGCGGAGGAAGGTACACCAAAGGAAACACGAGGTTACCGTGAAGCATGGAATGATATTTTCTATTATTTTAACCTATTTATTCAGTCACATATCATTCTGAAATATTTTTTATTGCTTTTAGTCACCTAAAATGCTAAATACAATAAAAAGTAATTATATTTATAAAATGGTCACAATAGTCGTTTAATTAAAAGCAATGAATATTTTCAATACATTTATATTTTTTATTTTTCATATAAAAAATATAAAATATAGTTTTATTTCACGAAATTTGATACAATAACTTTTGAGTATTCCGTCTTATTCACGATGGTGTTTATATTAAGCACATTTTATCTCACTCGCATATAATTACATCTTTCTTGTGCCATATTGTTATTTTCATTTTAAGGGAGTTATGTTCTTCGATTCGATATAACAAATAGAATATATATCCCAAGGTTTGAAAAGTGTGGCATATTTATAAAACATGCAAATTTCAATATAGGGATTCTGAAAAAATAAATATTGATTAATGCAATTCGTTGAACTAATTATAAGTTAAATCTTGGAAATTGTATCATTCAATTCTTCATTAAATTCCTACTTATAACTGTTGAAATTTTTAATTTAAGTTTAGATTTGTGAGTTTTTATAATTATAAGTTATATGCTTAGTACTAGGTGGGCTCTACCCTCACCTATCAAATCAACTCTCGAGTTAAATAATGAGGTTTATGTTTGTGTTTCATATTTGCTTTGAATTTACTATCATTAATTCAGTTTGGCTATACCTACGCAAGTCCTTCTCTTCCATCACGGCTGTCTCTATTATATGCACACCTTTATCCCCACCATAGAATTTTTTATGTGAACGATGAGAGAGATGTATCTCGTATTTGTGCCACTAGCATGATGAGTTTGCTTCTGGCTAAATTCCTTCCCATTAAGCCAACCTGCGCTTATCTAAACTATGAGCAATCATACGCTTATCTGAATTATGAACCTACGAAAAGAGGATAATGACGCCAAGAAACAAAACACTTTGTATTTAAACAGAAAAGTGATTTAGCATTAAAAATAATTGAATAAATTAATGAGATAATACCATAATAATGGTTTAATAAATAATAATTTATTAAATCCTTTTTATGTGGAAATATAGTGTTCTGCTTCTTGGAGACTTGAAGCAGTTCAATAACAGTACCGGCGGTAAACATTTCCTATAACAGATGACAATGAAACGACAGTGATAGGCCAAAACACCTCATTTCGTTTTTCATATGACATGAGTTATTATCATGTAATGAAACTAAGAAATAATATAACAATAAGACTATATTCGCTTTCAGATTTTTTTCAGGATTAAAAAAGTAGGCCTAAATACAAAGTAACACTTTTAGACTCAACTGTACAAATTGAAAATTATTATTACTTGAAATTCACAATTTATATATAAGGTAAATCCTGAGAAATTATTTCCAACCATTTGTTCAGTTTAATACAAAGAAACATAGGAAATAAAATATGCTCACAAATATGTCATATTATCATTATGGTCCCAGTTGCAACTTGTGGCATTCTGACACTAAATGAGTTCGTATAATCCTTTACAATTTTTATTGTAAACGACTTATATGTTTACTGAGCCATTACATGTAGTATTGCAGCTCTTAAATTAGCACAGGGATAAAGACAAAACTTATTTTATAGTAATTTTTATGGAGTCCGAAGGTGATTTATTGTCCTATGAATGAATAAATTCGTGCTCTTTCGGTTTAAACGATTCTAACTGTAATATAATAGGACATATTTATTAAATAATGGCAAATGTGAAAAAAAATAAATAGGAAGATGAATTTAATCAGTGTTGTTGATACATGGAAACGTACTCACTTTCGAATAATGGGCTCATGATTTTGTTACTCTAGCAATTTGAGAACACAACTAGAAAGAATTTTTTAACGAAAAAACCTTTTAATTTTCTGGTGGTTAAGGCACGTTAATAAAATTCTTCGTACCAATTTATGTTCATTAAGTACTCAACCGTTGTAAATGTTCTAAGCTCGCATTAAAGATTCACCAATGTGCTTCCCGTAAGAAGAAATAATTTTACCGCATACATAAGGATTATTCCCGCCGTTTAATTTTCCTATCCTCAGCAGCGATGTTATTTCAGTTTCATTGAACCCTCCCCCTGTATGGTTACAGGGATTATTCAATGAAGCTAAGTTTATAACCAGGCGCGGATTCAGGTTTCCGCGAGACTCTGGGAGGAGGTAGTCGTGTTGCCGTCTAATAAGCAAAGGGGTTGTTGCCCTAAGTAACGCGAAGCCGCCTCTAGAGCGAGCCGTTTGGCTGTCATCGTAACTTGCTCCGCGCTTTATCCACGTAGGTATTTCAAACTTCTTCCCAGTGTCATTCTCCCTAATTCGAGCGCCTTCTGGTAATCCTCATCGCATAAATATATATTATCGATATATAGATAATATTATCGGATACCTACCAAATAGTCTGCTCCACCAATGCCTTGTTTTTTTTTGGAGTCAGCTTCTTCTAATGACATGGGATGGAATCCTGAGAAAAGTTTCGAGAAAACTTTCTAGCCTCCTTTGTTGAGAGGAACTGAAGTCATTTTCAATTAATATTCTCGCCCCCACGCCGTTTGTATAAGCTTCAATAAAGGGAAGTGGAAGGGTCGCGGCAACGACGGAGCGAAGAGAGTATACCATGCGAGAAGAGGTTTTACCTTGCGTAAAATTCTCGGTATACATTTTCATGAATCTGTTCCGAAAGCGCAATGAAGAGGTTACTGGGATCATTCGTTAAAACATTGGTTTATTTTTACCCAATCAGTCTGTAACTATGGTCGTGTTGTATTGGTATTTCAGGGAAAAATAAATCATTAAGATGAATACTTAGTGAGGAAGACTTTCATACTTAAGGCCTGTAAAGGTCCACGTTTGAATTTATACAATAACCTATGTACTGATGAAAAAACTAGGCAGACTTTAATGTTTTGACCAAAGTGCAAATAAAATTGGTATTAATATCAATGGGCTATATGTGATCAAGATGCTGTATAGATAACAGTAAAATGGAGAAAATGTTAGCTCATAAATACATACAAGTGAAAATGAAATAAATATTGCATTAATTTACACTTTTATGTATTCTAAATTTCTTCATTTGGAAACATTTTACATGAGACTTTTCATGCATGATTGGAACGTAATACGATTCCGAATGATGATACTGCATGCTATGGTATGTATAAACCTTAATGTAAATGAAAATTTAATGATACTAAGTAATATTTTAATTTCATACCAGAATACAGTTACTCAGACATTATTCTCGTCACCATTGAGTAAGAATTTACCCCATCTTCAAAATATATTTACTTTAAACAAGTGTAGACGAATTTATTATTTAATTCCGAGTGTCCTTCTTTCACTCGGAAAACGCTATCGGTTTTATAATAGGATGACGTGGATGGAAAAACCAATCCGTTGAGATACACATCCTCTCTGGACGACGTCTGAGCATTTATATTTCCCGTGAGGATTTTGAGGATTACACTCATCGATCGATGAAAACCCTAGGTCCCTTTCTTCTCATATTTACGGCATTTCCTAAGTGGTAGCACATTCCAAACGGAGGAAATATCTACGGCTCAAGGCGATTATACATTCCCCGCTAAAGCCGGCCGGCCAAAGTTGTGATTTCTCCAAGGCCTGCGACGAGTGGATTGTTTATGAATCGATGCGAATCAGAGGATTCATTACTCGCCGGGCTGGAATCGATCGCCCTCCTCAGAGTTCCATTAACGGGACAGGCGCTTCGTCGATTACACGCCTAAAATTGAACGCGCGTCGCAAATCTCAATCAAATTCCGAAGGTGGATCACGCTGTTGCGCCCCCATCGGAAGGTTTATTACCCCGGCTTCCTCAATATTGGGCGGGGGGAGGGAACTTCGTTCGAGAGGCTCCCGACACGAAATGTAGAGCAGAAGGCTGCCTGGCTCCTCGTGCCGAGCCCTGATAATAATTCCATTTTATTGCGCATTCGAAGTTCAGGATCGAGTGAAGGCGGCAGGCGGGGGAATTGAACCAATCTCCTCCTCACGGAGGAACGGATTTTCAACTAATTCACTGAAAATCTCGGGAGTATCCATTGAGAACGTCGCGTGGATCGGTGTAATCACGGAAACGGAATCAACTTTAAGAAAGGCTGAATGACGAACGAAGATTGTCAATACCTGTGGTTGAATGTTTGAAGATAATTTGGACCTTTCATAAACAAACCGATTGGAAAGGATTGCAAATAAATTAAACATTTCATAAATAGACTATTTGAATATTCATATTCGATATTTCCCCTATAATAAAACTATTACACTTAAAATGGCATTGTGCTAGACATGTGCTTTCTTTGCTATTGAATGTTCTTCATTATTGATGTTTCCTTATTTTTTAACCTTTTGTTAAATAATAATCAAATTAACATAAATACTCGAAACGATAATGGTTGTCAGTGTGTATAATGTCGCCAATTTTCCTGAATAATTCTGTGTCATCGATACATATTCTAATTATCCTGTAGATATTTTCCTTGGGGTCTCTGATCGTAGTGAATTGCTTACAACATAAATAGCAGCTCTACCTTTCATTTGCTGAAACATTTTTCCCCATAAAAAGTGTTGCTTCTTCTTTTTTTGATTTATTTAAATGCCCCCTTCTCCTTCCATCAGATACTCTCCTGTGTTATGTAGTATATTTTAGAGACTTGTCTTCTGAATTTCTCTGAATAATAAAGATACAATATGTTGCCTCGAAATTGAAATTCCATATTCACTTCCTTGTAAAATTAACTCGTCTTTAGTTTCCAGTCAGTTTAAGATAAGCATGGGTACAATGTTGACTCTTTCTTGAAACGACAAAATCGCGCGAGAATTGTGAAATGTATTTATTTGTAAATACATGCTGACGCATCAGTGCTAATGTAGGCCAAAATCAGCCAATTCTTTGACATTTTAAACAATAAATATATCTTCTTAGGTGGTAGAGTCGATTTTAAATTAATAATATTTTAATAATTTACATCTTGAAAATTGATAGAAAACCAGGGTATCAACATATGCTTGGGTTGCAAAAACTAACACAAACCCATTTGGTTTGCCCTTTAATCTGCTAAATCGGTGAGATATTCCGCCGTGGAAAATGCACATTTGGTTAAATATGGCTTTCTTGGATACTGTTTTCCATTTGTTACTCTCCCAATTAAATGAACGTAGATTTTCCTTTAAGTTAGGCGTATATATATTTATTTAAATATATTAAATTGGACAATTCTTAAATAATATTGGTTTATGTTATTTTTTAAAATTTAGTTTATACTTTAAAGGAGGTACTGATATGTGGCCCTTAAATTTAGGGAAAATTCATTTGTATCAAGAGATTGTACAAGCATAATCATATACAAAAATTCAACTGTAGACAAACTATTGACGATGTATTTAGCTAGTAATTCACATTGAAATATACATTGTGTGTGTATAATATCTATGTATAATGAGTAGGTGCATATGGATAGATAATGAGTAGGTGCATATGGTAAGATATGGAATTATAATTGAAAACGAACTAAAATAGTCACTCTCATTATCCTAAATATTCTGTCGCATTGCGGTGGCTAATAATCTTATTGGAGATAATAATAATTACCTTTTATGCGTGAAATACAGTGCTTTCTTCATAAAATCGTAGGTCAATAAGTGTACAAACCATTGTTACCTATCATACATCTTTTATTTACTTCATTCTGTATTAGTGTATGATTATAAAACTTGCAATGGCTTAAACAGTTTGCAAAAATGTATGTTAAGCACTTCTTAAACCAATGCAGTAGCTCGAAATTCAAAATTCTCTGTCATATAGGTTTCTTTAATTATAGCGTAAGCACTTCCGCAGGATTGATTCGTACATGTACTGCGTATGAAATCACCTATTTTCCCAATTCGGTCAAAAATATCGACTACGGATTTCGGATTCGTCGATATATACGACGTTACAGGAATAATCAATACTCAAGTACGTTGCTGGTATTTACAGAAACATTTAATAAATACAAATGTATATCTGGGTTGAGCAAGAATTAATAAGTAATCCATTTTAAAAATTACGTTAGTACTTGTCGTGAGTAACTGCTGAATTTCGATGTAGTTCACTCTCTTGAGTTCTTAACTGTTTCATAAATTTGGATATGGGATAAATAATACATTTCATAAATCCAATGCCAGGATAAATGAATTTTATTTATTGCCGCAAGAAACCGTTGCAGATTATTTTTCGATACTGCTGCGCGGTGGCGCAGGATTCGTTGGATCTAAAGGGAACACGGCCCCTCCTTTCAGTCCCTTCCGTTCTCCGGCAAATGGGTGGGGAAACAAAGGTATCATCCCCCTCATAAATTTTAAAACGAGAGCAGGAAAGGACAAATTTAAAAGTATGAAATTACAGGCCGACTAACACGATGAATAAGGCCATGTGTTAACGAAATTGATAAATGCTACTAGCCCCACAAAAAAGCGGGAAACGGAGTAATGTAAGTTTGTAAGTTAGCGATTTATAAGCTTGTGATGTGTCCGGCATACAGGTGATCATTTATTAGGAGAGAAGCGAGCTGAGATGGCAGTCCGTGTGATCAATTAATGAAAGCGCTTCTGGAAAACCGGGTTAACAATGCGACCGTGTGAAAAACGAGCTGCTACCTTAGGAATCTATCTCGTCAACCTCAGCGTCCACCATTTCGGCCAATACATGCCATGAAGCAAGGTCGTAATGTAAAAACTACTTCGCTCATTTGTCCATTTAGGCGTGATGAATTGAGTGGTTCAGCCCAGAACCGAATGACGTCACCCTCGATAAAAAACTAACCCACTTTTATGTTCAATCATAACTTGCAGGATTGTAGCTTCATTTGACTTCTCTTCTAACATATTGTGGCTATTATCAATATGCAGAACTTAATCTATGAATACAATCATATTACATTACACTTTACAAAGAGAAGAGTGGAGGAACGGGGGCCACCCCTGTTTTTCATTTCCTCCCGACTCAATCAGTAAAATCTTTCAAAATATATCCAACTAAAAGTGCCTCTTAATGAAAAACGAGTCTATAATTTTCTCTAACTTACTCTAAACCCTCATCTTCAAACGAACCCTTACAGTACTAATCTCTGGATATAAATTCCGAGCTGCTTTGTCATTATTGGTCAACTAAAGGAAATACGGATCTTCCAGTTCGCATATGACTAAGTTACTTACATGATACCCAAGGGGTATATAATAATATACAGTATATAAAAATAAAAAATACAAAATAAAATAATTTATGTAAACAATAAAATATACAGTAATATTTGATAAATTATGTTTCAAAGCCTATTAGTAGTTTTTTCACTTTGGTGAAACTGTTTGTCTTCTGTTCTCTTCTAATAATACCGAAAATACCGCTATTGAAGACCCAATGAGCCATGGTTGCCATTAAGGTAATATTACAATATATCTAAGCATGCCAAGTTTAAGAAATTGTATTAATTAAAATTTGTAAAATGCGATAAGCTAATCTGTAATGTGTGTAACGATTCAACGAGCATAAAGAACAATTGGGAAATATAGCAATGATGTTATTAGTTATTTTCATCTGAAATAAAGTTTGTAGGAAATACCATGTTTATTAGCGCTTTCCTCTCCTAAATCCCAATGCAAAGGAACCTTAATATCGCTCCGCAGTGGAATCAGATCAGTTTATACGAGTTACACATTACATCTCTTTAGACCGCCGCAGGGTCATCGGTGAGATATGAGAATCACACCATGGAAATCTACTAAGCTCTATGACTTGACGGTTCATCAGCAATCAATTCATCAAACATTTGGTGTTAAATATGATTAATGCTTCGAACGAAAAACCCCTAAATACCATTTGCATTCTCTTTGCCAGTACCAATCCATGGGAATCGGACAGCTGTACTTCTGTGTTGCCATCTTGTCCTACGGCACCTCGCCGAAGTTCCAATTCTTCGCAGGGCCTCATCTCAGTACTAGCCATCTCGGTGCGTGTCCTAATATTGCTAGATTCAACAATACATTCATAGGCGTAAACTTCTAGGGCCTTCTTATAATTCTTTCTAAAATTAAAATTCTAAAACCTTTCCAATAGTTTTCTAAAAGAATCTTAGGCCTAAGCTTCTGAAATTGCAACCACAAAATACATCCCTTTCAGGAAAGCGGGCGACACCAATCTTACTGTGATATGCTGGGATTAGTGGGTACGCCATGAAAACTATGGCTCATGGAATAAAATTATCCACAATTGAAGTTATGCTTGTTATTAACGGTTTACGTGCTGAGTCTTCACAATGCTTGAAAGGCCATAAAACATTTCAACCTCATTTACAAGTTTTGCAATTGAGACCATCAACGTTGCCTATTTTGGCAATTTTAATTCGTATCGAAGAAATTTAAACTAATTTCCACTGATTGATTACCGTTAAAAATGTATCATGTTTAAAACAGGAAAATAGTTATCTCGATGACATTTTTTTGTCTGTTGCGGTTCTTAAAAGCACAAAAATATTCGTGCAACCAGTTATACTCATGGTGATGTCAATTTGAAACAATAAAATGCTGACCTAAACGAACCGAATTATATTGGTTTCTAAAATGTTTATAAAAATAAATTAGAATTTTTAATAATGTTTTATTGATCAAAAAGGTAAGATTAAAGAACCTTATTTTACATGCGAAAATGCAATGTTTTAAAGTTATTTTTATTTGATGAGTAGGTATTACGATAACATGTCTACGTATAATTTACTATTTATATTTCACTTGTAATACTGACCTATATGCCGCTTTTGTTTTCAGTACTCTTTTTCTTGGACAAAAATCTACATTTTTCCCTAATGGCAAAGAAAAATATTTTCATTTTTTAATTAGGATGATACGGTAGTAGTAGTTAGAAAGATTGGATACTGAATGGGGACCTGGAAGTCTCAGTGACGCCTCTGGACACCCGCAGATAAAATCCATCTAAAGGATTTTCTTGGAACTAAATATTTCTAGGTACTGGACCCTCCTATAACCCTGACGTAAATTTCCAGGCACTATATTTGGGCTTAACGCTACGCGATCTCCTCCCTCACACAGTGTTGAATACCGTGGATTTTTGCAAATTTCTTAATTCCCATCCTAATTAATGCAAAACTATAAATTATCTACTCTACCTGCATTGTAAAAGGTATTAGTGATCCCCTTTCTAAGACTACTTAACACTTCGTTTGTAAAAATGGAATCCGGCTACATGTAATTAAAAAAATAACGAAAATTCATTTACTGTAAATTTTTAAATTAAATTGTCCCCTCGAATTTTCAATCCTGTTTTTGTCACCATGACAAGTTAAAGCCAAAAGAATAATAATTTCTTAAGTAAAACCTCCACATTTTTGTCAGTTTCATTCCTGTAAACATCAATAATATGGATGCTGAATGGCAATCTACCAGTCACAGATAGGTTATTGGTGCAGTCCACAAAAAAATACTCCTCCCTACGATTATTTACTCCTATGCTTCCTATTCTCGTTACTCTATCTGAAATCGCTATAATTTCCCTGCCCCTGCGTCGCTTAGCTACCTTTAGCTTAGCTTAGCATTGTACCTTCTGACTCCATATTCAGCAAATCATTACTCCTGAGTATCCCTTCCATTCTCTTTTCCTACCCTCTTCGGATTTCCCCTAACAACTTCCTTCTTTGTTCCTATCATCCCAGAAGCCCTTCGTTTGTTTCTCTCCGTCAATTTGACCTCCATTCTTTGCAGTACCTATATCTCACAATCCACCAATCCTCCTCCGCCAATCCGCCTTCCTCAGGGTTATAGCTTCTGAAATATACAACGCTACCCTCCAAATGAGTTTTTTCTCAAATACCATATGATTTTTATGTGTTTGGAGTTCCTTCAATTGATTCCCTCCTTTTCCAAAGTAAAATGTGCTTACTTAACTAACTCGAGTCTTCCATTTTTACTGCTTTTACGCTCATTTTCCTCTAAGGTACTCTCAACGAAAAGGAGGTTAGTCTACGTGTAGGTACTCCTTCTTAGACTTATATATAATTTAATCCTTCTAACTCTCAAAAACTTCCTTGCTTACTTCAATATAATGTTCTATATTATATTACACCTATTCTGCAATGCGCTCGACGAGGCCTGTAATCCAATGCGTGACGTTATATCCAAGAATGACAGTAACTCGGTATGACTTCCACACTTCTTCGTCAGTCATACCGGGTTATTGTAATTTTTCAAATTTGAAGATTCGAAACTTTCACAAAATAACTCCAGAAACTTGCTTTTGTTGACTAACCAAGTAATAACCAACTAACCAGACAAATCAACTAAGAAAGTTGCATTGTCCGACTAAACAACTACTCCTTGATCATCTGCGAATCTGAATTATTCCTTCCCCACTCACGTTCATTCTTAATGCAGGCCTCTTTCACCATTTCCTCTGAGTATACGTCGAAAAGGACAGTTGACTACTGACAGCCCTGTTTAACCCTCGTGCTTAATAACTAACTAACCACCTTTGCAAAGTCAAATACTCCCAGTCATTTTCTTATCTGCGTATCCTGATTATCTATCTACCATCCTTCCTTGCGGGAACTGAGCATTGTGCAGCTTTCGAATGAGGCTTACTCGTAACTCTCCCGCCTCCCTCGTATATTCTGCCACACGCGCATTAATATTGGTAGCTCTACTCTGAAGCTCCTTCGGAAGCTAAAATCCAAAAGAAAGCGTTCTGATCTTGTTCTAAGTGCTTACCTCTTAATGCCCTCATTTCTTCATGTTATGAAGAAATGGAGAGGAGGAATAAAGGACGGTAATGCCGACCCCGTAAACCCGGGGAAAGGCAAAGATAAAGGAAAAGATAAATATGGTTACCGCTATTACCGGACGATTCCCTCCTAATTCAAAATCCGAACTAATCTTCAACTAAGAAGTCTTCTATTCTCTTCAATCTCTCTCTGTTTATTCTTAAAACTACCTACGTTGCATGCAAAATCAAATTTATCCTAATGCTCTTTTTCTTTCCTTGGTGTAAGAACGCATAACCGTAAGGTTATTGGTTTGTTTCAATCTTCAGGACTGGCTGCTGTATTCATCTAGTTGGTTTTTACTTCGATTTGAGTAGCGTATGCACCTAGCACCGTATAAACAAAAAAATATTTTTTGATTGGCGAAAAATATTATCTTCTAAAAAGTTCTTCGTACAAGCCTAAACTTTCTTTGCGCCTCGTCTTAAGGCCAAAAAATTATGCGTAAATTATTAGATTACCTCCGACACGTTTGCCTTTGTTTAACGTGGTGATTCCTCTATCTTAATAATCATCACCTCACCTTGTCGCTACTCAGATTATTTTTAGCAGCTTTCCATTCTGTTCTCTAATCTGATGTTCTCTTCAAACCTTTGCAGCTTCCAATCCTAAAATTCTCCATTATCTGTTTCTCACACGCCACGGAATTTTTGCGTCATGAAACCATAAGCAGACCAATTAACAATTCGATACTTTATTTTTACCAGATACCTTGATAAATGGGTTTATTGATATTATCATTTTCGTCATTATTTTACATTGAACATTCCATAGAGATTTAAGCAGGTGCATGCTATTTGACGAAGAATAAAATTGGGTATAGTTTGATAATTGTAATAAAAAAATTGTGTTAGATATTAAAGCACTATGACGTCCCAATTTTAATCTCATGTCATACAAGTGAACAATTGTAATATTTCGGTACCTTTTGATCGTCAATAGGGATCAAACTTTAATACCTCCCTTAGAAAACCTTTAAGACCTACTGACGTGACTTACTACTAACCCTCCTCGTTTTCAAATGAACCTTCCTGGGCACTCGACTGAAAAACTGATGATGACCGAGATAAAGCATTCGCACGAATGTATCTCAACATCTAAATTCAAAGATGCTCGTTGATAGCTCTATTTTCTTTTGATTTCGTTAAATCATCCTCATTAAATGGTAAATTACAGGAATTTTCATTTTAGGTAAATTACCGGATACGCAACGAATTTTCGAAAATTACTAAGATTTGTAGTTCGTAATTTATTAATCGGTAGTTTGTAGTTTCATTGTTTTAATTTTTACAAAAATTGTTAATATAGGAAATGTACGATAGCGGAATAGATATTTTCGTTCATAACCCTTATATTATACAAATATCTATAAAAACAATTGCAACCTAGCAAGGTGCTAAACGCCACTCGTCCTTCCTTTAAGAGATCATGACACATTTTGTATGCTTTGTTCTTTTGAGGGTGTGGATAGAAAAGGGGTTCTGTATCTATCTGAAGAGATAATTAAATATGTTATTTGAAGAAACGCAAAATTCATATAACTTTTATTAAACGTTTTCCTTGTAATATACTTTAATGTCATTGTCTTATTGTGTTAAATGTTTTGATTACTGTAAAATGGACGAGTGGAATAAATTATTTCAATATAATGGTGTCCAAATATTAATATGGTTCTTTTCCTCATCATTAACTTTATATATATACAGTTAGTCCCTTGAGGCAATTAATAAAGTATTGGGAAATATATAAGTAAATATACGTATATAATGCGTTGATTACAGTTCCAAGGACCACAATAAATTACGTAGACCAAAACAACACCGAAATTATTTCGGTACTTTTATAGATTAACAAAATAATATGTAAAATATCAGTACGTTCTCAAATGCTGAAATATCTTTTAAAGTATGCTGCGAAATTGAAATATAATTCAGTATTATAATCACTACGTAATCGATTTAAGAATGGAAGTTTTTCTTTAATTCAAGACTCAGGAAAAAATATCTGACGAACAAAAAGATATAAAAACCTAAATATATTGCCAATTCCTTCCAGGTTGCTAATTAAAATGAATTCAAATAATATAAATGTTGATGGAAAAAGGAAGATTACGGTAATTATCTCGTTAATTTTAATAAGTTACCAACATATTTTTAATTATCTGGTTTATATTTAAAGGCATTTAAAAAATGACAAGGCAAAGTTTAAATGTTTCACATGTTTCATATGTTTGTAGACTTAAAACAGAAGTATTTCGTTTATTCTGGAGTTTTGAATTTGAAGAATGACTAAATTCTTTATAAGCGCGTTTGAAAGTAATTTATTTGTATTGTCTGTGGTGTAAATTTTGCGTTTATTCCTAGACAGTTGTGCAGAGCGAAATAGGCATCACAAGTTTGCCCCCACTGTCTCCAGCAACGTCCCCGCACCTCAACTTCCACGCACCTCAACTTCCACGCTATAAATCATGGGTAGCAGGAGTGCTGGACACTGGCTTTTTATTGCTTACGGTCGGTAATTTAAGTTCCCGTACCCGTATCAACGCGAATCAGATTAAGCAATATGGCGTCTTTGTTCGTTTCTCCGTTGACCGTGCTATGAAGAAGCAAAATGTTTTAATTTTATTTCTTTTCACACATATTTCGTTAAGGTCCATATTAATTAGGAGCTTTCAATGGTATAAGGGTCTTCCGGGTACCGTCTTAAGAGCTCCAGAGTTTTAAAGTCGTCCGATAGGAGTTGCTAAAACTTGGGAGAATAGAGTGCTTACAAGGCAAGGCGGAATAGCCTTGCCTTACAAGGAGTACTCATTCTTTTCTTGTGCCAAAGTTTTGACTCACGCGAATACTTTTGCAGAAGCCGCGATAAAAGCCCCTTTGAAGAAACAAGTACTTTGGTGCCCTGTAATAGCTGCGTTATTTCTCAAATTAATTGCCTATTTGTCATTAATTTTCGGAACAATTTCGTGTTATCTAGTATTTAAATTATTCACGTAAGTTTTATCATACATCAATTCAAAAATCTCAAGAAGACAATGCTTTTCGTTGGTCTTGTTCACATGTATGAAAATGAGAACAAATCCTTTTTTAAATCTTGTCCTGAAAAATACATTTAGGTTTTGCTTTTAAAATATAACCACGATGATTCATTAGAAGTTAGTCCTTTTTTATGCAATATAATGGTTATGGTCGGTATAAATAACAACGCTCTATACATATGCTTAACACGATTACTCGTAAACTTAATTATGTTCAGAAATTGTATGAATCGCAGGTGTTTTATGTTTATGTTTGACGTCATCATGGCACACTGTAATGGGGGTGAGACTAAACATTGATCAACGGTCCTTTACTTAACTTTCTTTGTATTACATCAAAGCACTCCACTGTGGCATCCCTCAATTGGCCACGATGCAATCGCTCGGTAATATTAAGACCGTGGACGAACCTTTGCACATAGATATTGTTATCATTTACCGTCTTGAATTTTGTAGAAATAACTATGATTATTAAGCGCTTTCGTTCATGTTAAGAGTAATTTAACAGACGTGAATAAAGTATTCGACTTTTCGTGTTTCTGCATATTTATAGATAGCGTATACAAGGTCCAAGACCCGTTATATGGCGTCCGCTACCAAGAATATATTTTAGTTCTGGCTGTATTTGGTCAATCCGATGTTCTTTGCTTGACCGTATACTCTTGAATACAGTATATAACACAATTATTAGTGTGGGGGCTACTTTCCCAGTGGCATCAAACTCATTATCCTAGTTCTCTGCCAACCGATGAAATGTTTGGAATGATGTATTTTCTTTGGAAATATTTTTTCCTTAGGAATACATTGCTTCTTTTCATTCCAATGGATTATTTTTCCTTATTCTGGCACAATCATAATTATCAACTCTTACTAAATAGTCCATTTATCATCAGCTCGACTTGATAGCACCGATGACTTATAGTAATGGGTCAATATGATAAATGAATCCGTCTCAATTATTTTTTAATCATTGTGTACAACATAAATAATAGTTGTGTGTTGGCTCGCCAAAATTATTTGTATGTCTTTATTTTTTATATTTTTTCTGAAAGTTCCTTTAAAATCGGTGTCACAATTGAGAATTTCAGATGGACATTAATTTATAATATGAAAAATATATTCATTGGATTTCGGACGTATAATTCCGGATGCTTTGTTGTGAATGCTTTGTATTCGTGCCAATGAAGCTCACCAGATGACAAGCATAGATCCCCGGGGTTATTCCACAACGTTCCGTTTCATTCGAGTACACAATTTGTATTCCAAATTACCAATTCCAGAATTCCTTTTCTTAGTAACTGAATGCTAAGTCAAACTAGTCGGCTCGATATGGGTAAGATTTTTATACTTGATTATCATACACAGAATAAACATAACTCACCAAAATTGAAGTAGGTAAATATGGATTAATAGGAACTACAGATTAACGTAAGATTAATCCTTCCATCGTAATGTATAGGGGATTTTATGTGGGGTTATAAAATATTTCACCAAAATCCCGTATGAATCCAGAAACATCGTTTATGGAAGGATGATGAGCGAAATTGACTACGTGGCTAAAGTTGACTAATGCCACATTTTCCGCAAAGTATCAGGAAAATTTCAATTCGAGCTTATAAAGCGGGAGCGTTCGTTCCAGAAATTATATTACAGCTTTAAGGTAATCTCCACGTTGATGACTTCCGTTTTTTGTTTCCCTACGGGAAAATGCGTAATGTGGTTAATCTGAATGTAAAATTGAATTAAATCTTGTTTTCTACCTGCCATTTGTGTCTCTCGAGTGAATTCTTCGTTCACCTTAATTTTCTGTCGTCTACTGGAGTCGTGTTTTTTTAATGGATATTTTCCGGATTCATTGTTAAAGCTGAAATCCGTGGACCCCAGATTCCGCTGATACACCTTTGCATTATTTGTAGTTTTTCTTTGGTCACGCTGCGAAAAAATGCTACATTAAAATTCTATAAATAAGTGTTGCGTGATGTCATTAATTTGGTGCAATGGAGTCAAAAGAATGCATTAAAATATATTTATACATACATATATATATATATTTGCAGAAGCCTCACCAGCCACAAGCTAGGGGTGCAGAATCGGCTTAAAATTTCATAGACCTTACAGGGAAGGAGACAGATATAATAAAGTAGAAACATTTATATTGATAAGGAAAAAATTGTACTTTATTGATTATGTATGTTTGCTAACAACATTTGATAATATTCTTTAATACAATAACAATCAAATTTTAGATAAAAGTTTACTTCGAGAAATCCCCATCCTGTTTTCTCAGTCTTGGAAGAACAAACCTGAAGAACCAGTCTTCAAAAATGGCAGTATCAAACCAACCACT
>WURS02198869.1:0-20402 GCA_011762765.2 Rhinocypha anisoptera
ACGAAATATCGCATGAAAACTGAAATGTGGAAAACTGCGGAGTTAAGTATGTGCCCGGGCAGATCTATTTATATACATATATATATATATATATAATATATATATATTGTATATATATATACAAAAGTATATATATATATATTTCCATACACACACATGCATATATATATATATTCAGTGCGTAACCATTAACAACAATGGGGCGCAGATGACGTGAAGAAAATGTAGAGAGAGTCTCGGAAGCCTTCATTGTCGAGCAAAGGTGCCACGGGCCATAATTATATCTAACAGGTTCCTGCTTTAATTTGCGATTAAATTAACATTATCTAAACTTTTCAACTATCAAGGATAATTACTAGTTATGGCTGAGGTCAATCGGTTTTTTTTCTTTTTACGATATATTATGATGAAATAGCGTGATACTGGGGAAAAATAAGATAGAAAGCTTCAGTTAGCATTTATTTAGATGACGTTAAATGCTATATCTCGTGGTAGAATAGCACAAAATACACTTAGCATTAGTTTAATTGAATTGTTACATACATATACAAATAAAGAAATTGAAAAATATTTACTTCAATTCATCGGAAGAGTTTTATTATTTTCCAAGTCGCTGTAACTCTTTTCAGTGTATAACCCGTCAAAATATTCGTAATTTACTCAGTATTTGCTGTTTAGTCCTATCGAAGTCTGTGGTGAACTAGTTGCTCTAAGGGAGGCAATAATTACTGCACTTGCACCGTGGAAGTAAATTTAAAATATTGGGTCTGCCTCATTAATTACATTGACGATAGGGCTCAAACCAAAACTCATCTCATAATTAGGGCTCATGCAGAGATAAAAGAATTTACTCGTAG
This sequence comes from Rhinocypha anisoptera, assembly GCA_011762765.2. NCBI lineage: Eukaryota > Metazoa > Arthropoda > Insecta > Odonata > Chlorocyphidae > Rhinocypha > Rhinocypha anisoptera. Next base: position 858 of record WURS02198869.1, read on the forward strand.
GACAGGAGAGAGGGAACGGCTGACCTAAGAAATAGAACATAGGGGCTATAACTCTGGGTTTAAATTATTATTCTTATCTTCATAGCGTAAATTCCGTGGAATAACACTTGATGGTCTCACAGCGATGTCCTTGATACATATATTTCAAATCCATATGTAATACTAGCACAAATATTTCTTCCACCCGGGACAGTGTTTAATGTGTATAACTTCATTTTCAATATAAAAAGGGAAAATCATAGAACTATAAACCTCATTAGGGGGAAGACTACTAAATTTACATGACAATCGTAATAATACACAGCGTCAATTTTCAAAATATTTTAAAAACTAACTGACCATGGCTTTAACAATTTGTGTTCTCATTGACATTATTTTTTTATTTGTTTCATTAAATATTCACGGAGTGACGCCTAAGACACTATCGTATATAGGTACTATAAATCTTAATTCATTCTGTTAAAACGAGACGTAGAGTTCCCAAAATGAAGAAATTAAAAGAAGATTGCAGCACAAAATTCTAAATGCTCTATGATTCAAAACCTTTTCCTATTATTATTTATGTTATTTTTACCAAAAGTAAGCAGAGAATAAAAAAATTTTTGTTAACTGTAGCTTTGCGGATTATAATTCTACACGTTTACAGATGGAAGGAAAAGGAATTCAAAGAGTAGCCGTAGTAATTGGGATTGTGAATGCATCGGCGACTAAGGCCATTATCTCAGGAAGCCATAAACCTAGGATAATATGATATTTTAGTTCCCGGTACAGAAAAACACGAAAAATAATTTTTCACACATTACTGTATACGTACATAGGATTCGTATAGACAATATTACGAAATATAAGTGCATTTAACTAATTTGAGAGGACGTTTTGATAAGGACATCATCAATATATAATTTGTTAAATGAAAAGTACTAAGGGGTTTTCAGCTTTCCACTACGTTTCTTGTGTTTTGTTGACGACAGTTTTGTTTTCGTTCCAGAGAACGTCTCGAAGAGGTCGAAAAAGCCTTCGCCAGAAATTTTAAATGAAATTAAACACACGATATCCCATCCTGTATCGAGATGGCATTTGTATATTTTTTCTTTCATGTTTCCAAACCGTAATATTCTTACCCTTCTTGTCCTACAGCAATGTGTTCCCAATAAACAATATGAGGCAAGGGTTGAAGCAGACGAGGTTTGCCAGGCTCATATTAAAACCATAAAATTCCAGTAATCCCGTAAATTTCCGGTAGGTCACAACAATTCTTCATGCTAATAAATAAATTCACGTTAATTGCAAACTCGTAAGAACTAAGAAGTCACTTTGGAGGTGGTGTTCACAAATGTGCAACTGACGACTTCCTTTGAGTGTCGGGTAATGAACGATCTGATTAGAGGATTACGAATTTCAACAAATCGAGAATGGCGTCAATGTGAATCGACTGTCAGTCAAGTATTCAATTCTATGACACAAAAATATAATCTCCGGGCAAAGGAAAGTGATGATTATCGTACTTCCTTACCGCAAGTCCTTTGAAAACATTACATTCTACGTATTAATATGTTAAGGATGGTAAGTGTGAGTGACAACTTGAGTAAATCATTGTTAAATACGATGCTCCTCAAATGCTGGGATGCAAGCTTAGTTAATGAGTTAACAAACATTGGACAGAGGAAAACGAAATAAAAGTGGTGGTATCATTAGTTGACTTAATAGGGAAGGAATTCTGTGATGATTATGATTGAGGCACAGTGCTATGGTTCGCCTGAATCTCGATGATCAGTTGATATGGTTGTAATGTGAACCTTTTTCAAGCATTTATAGGTAACGGGAAATCACCCCGCGTGTTATCTGGTGATATGAGTGTTAACTGTTTTTCCCGCAATAATCTCGTATATGGGCAATACTAAAATGTCGATGCTCCGTATAAGTAGGAAAATACGTTGAGTAACTATTATTATAATAATTATCATTACTTCTTCTTGTTTCTCAACCTTGCTGGAGGTTCGTCCATCCCAGGTATATTACCTACGATTGGGCTAATTCTGGGCTGTAAATATTGACTATTTTTACTATTTTTTTAAGTTCTTATGAAGTTTATTGAGTTTGACGCAAGGTTAAAGTGCATTTTCTTGTCTTAAAAACTTTCTTACAATACTGCATGTTTTAATGATTACTGCTTTTTGGACATCTTGGTGTACGTCCTCATTAAGAACAAGGGGGTTTAAGTTGTGGATGAACCATTTTGGAGTGATTCCGGTATTCGATTTTATAAACGATACTATTTCTACTTTCTTTTGCTTCCAGATTCTTTCTAATTCTATCGGTGTATATATATATATCCTTTTTTTCGATATATTTCGGCTGTATATTTGTGTAGTTGGGGATTCTATGTCTATGAGGTATGTGGTTTTAATTATTTTGCATTTAAGTGTAATATCCGGTCTATTGCAAGCGATTGTTTTGTCGGTGTGCACTGTGACCCAGTTCCAGTATAATTTGTGTTTCATTTTCCATTAGTTTTGGTGGATTGTAGTTGTAGTAGGGGATGTTGTTTGTAGTTAGGTTGTAGTTTTTGGCTATTGCTTGGTGTATGATCTTTGCAGCTATGTTGTGTCTCTCGGTATATTCCCCACCTGCTTGTGTTAGGCATTCTCCAATTATATGGTCTATTTTTTCCGTGTGCTGTTTACATCTCTGCACTTGTCATTTTCTATTCTTGTCTTTTATTATGTACTTTTGATAGTTCCTGGTTGACATAACTTGATCATGAATGGAAATGATGAACCTTCCGTTTCTGGATATAGTTGGCCTTTTATTAGCCATTTGTATGAATCCCGTTTGGTAATTTTTTCATTTTATACCGATGTATTCTACGAATGGTCTTCCGTGTCCGGGTGTCTATTTTTAGATACTGACATTGTAGGGTGTTATATGTGTCGTATATATGGTTGCTTTCAGTTTGGTTGAGAGGGGTGTAGTTAGTATCTGCTTTTACTATTGTTTTATGTAACGGAGTGTTTTTAAGAAGAAAGTAATTTCTAAGTGCCTGTATTTGTTTTATGTGCAGTAGTTGTAAATCAGTTATACCTCTTCCGCCGTCTCATCTGCTGAGTGTTACTCTTTCCTTGTATGAGTTCGGATGTAGTTTTCTGTGTTGTGAGTTGTCCTCTTATATTTGAGTTTATGTTTTCGAGATCTGTTTTGGACCATTTTATTATTCCAAATGAATAGGTTAATATTCAGATGGTGTAGGTGTTCATGGTTTTTATGAGATTTTTGTTTTGGCTTTATGTTGAGATTTTAATATTAGATTTAATCTTTGGTGAAACTGTTGCTTTAGGTGATTTTTTATGCCGTTGTGATCCAGCCCTGTGTTTTGTTGGAATCCAAGGTATTTGTTGGTTTAATTTTGTTCCATATTTTCTTGTGATTAATTGTTTAGTGTTTCTTTTTCAGGTTGTTCTGACCATTTACCTTTTTCGATGTGTAATATTTTGCATTTTGTGGTTCCAAACTCCATTTTCATATCTTTTGTGATATCTTCTGTAATTTTTAAGAGATTTTCCATTTGGGTTTGTGTTGATGTATATATCTTAATGTCGTCCATGTATAACAAGTGGGTTATTTTATGTTGGACTACTTTGTTCGATTTAATGCTAAATCCATGTTTGGTGTGGTTATTTTCATTAGATAGGGGGTTAATGCACATGTATAACGATATTGAACTAAAAGAGCATATCAGACGAGGCACCTTGAAATATGCCTCATCTGATATGAATCAAATCTGTTTCTATTATATGTGTTTAGTTATGTTTGTCCTCCATATTTTCATTATTTCAGAGAAAAACTTTTGTAGCTATGAATATATTTTGCATATTTGTAGTATTTTTATTAACTATGAGTGTCGAACAGAGTCAAAGGCTTTCTTGTAGTCGATATAGCAGGTATATAGGTTTCTTTTTCTGATTATCTCATTATTGCACTATCAATTATTAGCTGTTCTTTACATCCTTGGCTGTTTTTCTTACAGCCTTTCTGTTCTTCTGTCAGTATTTGGTTAAAGGTTAGGTGCTTTTCAATTTTCTTGCATATTGTCACTGTAATAATTTTGTAGTGTGGGTAGGCAGGTGATTGGGCAGTAGTTAGCTGGGTTTTGTGTGTCTTGGTTTTTTGGTTTAATGTATGTTCTTCCTTCTGTTAAAAAGTCTGGGAACATGCCAGGTTTTTGTATGATTTGATTTATTTGTTTGGTTATGTGGTAGTGTGTTGATTTAAATTGCTTGTACCAGAAGTTTTGTATTTGGTCCGGTCATGGACATTTCCAGTAGTGTGTATTTTTTATTGTTTCCAAAAGTTCTTTCTCAGTTATGATATGGTTTTCTTGTTCCTTTATGTTTGTATGTCTAGTTTCTTCCTTTATAATCCATCATGCATTTTCATTGTGTTGTTTTGGATCAGGCCATATATTTTCCCAGTATTTTGTTACTTCTTCCTTGCTTGGTGGGATGGTATTTGTGGTTTCTTTATTGTTAAGTTTCTGATAGAACAGTTTTTCGTTTCTGGTGAACAATAAATTATCTTCTTTTCTTTGGTTTGACTTTTTATATCTCATTATCCATGCTGAGTACACCAATAACTTTTGTTTGAGTGTGTCTAGTTTTTCTGGAAATGTATCTATGTTTTTCTCTGTGATGCAATTAACGTGTTTCAGCACATTTTTTGATCGATTACCTTTCAGGCATTCTGTCAATCTACCAATTGCCTTTCTTAGTTCTGTAATTTTTGTTTTCATGTTTTTTTGCCATTTTGGTTTATTTTGCTTTTTAGGTTAATTCTGTTTCCTCAACTGTGGTATATTTTGTTTATTGCGTCATTACTGCCGAAGCTGTGACATATATTATTAAGTGTATTTGTTGTAGTGTACTACAGTCATCTATGTAATCTGCTATAATTTGGTTTGCTTTATTTATTAATTTTTCTGTTTGACTATTAATTTTGGCAATGGGTTTCTTAATGTGGGGTTGGTTCCTGTCCAGTGCGCTAAGTTTGATTCGATTATGTGTTTTAATAGTTTTTCTATTTCCTCCTCCGTGCAGTTGGAGTTGCATGCATTTTATTTTGTTTGGGTGTCTTGTTTGTTGGAAACTTCTTGTTGTGAGGTGGGAGCTTTTGTTACATTCCGATTTACTTCCCCAGTTCGTTCTTGTGTGTTATTTGAATTTATTTCGATTCGTAACTTTTTAGCTTCATCTTCTTTGATCTTCTGAATGTCATGAGCTGTAAGCCGGTTATTCTTTGTAATAACTCTTTTTTGGTCTATTAGTCTTTGGGTGGTGGTTTTTAAATTGTGATAATGTGAAATAAAATATTGGTGTAGTTTGTCGATGTAACCTGTAGTGGTCATTTCTAATTGGGTGGATAGGAATTAGCAGTTCGATTCGTATCATCTGTCCACCATGTCATGCGTTGCCTCGGCAGTCCAGCCTTGGTGGTCATCCGGCAAAAGCACTTTCGACTGGGTTTTTATCTGTTTCGGTCGGTGTGTAATTATTTGTGTGTGTGTGTGTTATTTGTGGCTGTGACTTCTTCTGGCCCATTATTATTATTAAGAGTTGGAAAACAAATTGACAAAGCATTAATCCAGGTAATGTTAATATTTGGTGCCAATATGTATCTCTATTGAGATTTTACAGAGGTTTAACGTTTTGGGTTTGTGCTGGAGGGTACGGTAAAATCTCAATAGGCCAACATTTGATAATTCAACACGCAACATAATTTGACATTCGTTAATCTGAAAAGCTCCTGGTGACAGTGTGGAGGGGCTCAAGAAGATGTTTGTCTTTATTTTAAAGCTTAAAATGAAATAAATTATGCATAAAAAATTTCAAAATATACTTAATATGGTGACAGTGGAAGGGGAAGATTTTATTTTCAAATGCAAACATGGAACATTGACACTTAGAAGGGAAGTGAGCAGCTATAAATCCAGCTTACGGTGAAACATTATTAAAAAAAAGATAAAATTTGTAATTTTGTGAAATATGTTATGCGAGTAAATCTGGAAAAGGGAAAACTTTGAAGGGTGGTGTATTTTCTAAAGTTAGTTGCTTTTTTACATGCTAGCAATGGTATCCAGACCAAACAATTCAAATAGAAGTTAAGATTTTTAAAAAGCTTTTGTGTAAAAAAAACATAAAAGAACCATTTTATTTTTATTACACTATAGTTCTATAAAATATAGTATTCACTATTAAAACTGTATGCAAAAACAGAGTACAAAATATACTAAATTTCAATTTTTCACATCCTACATAGTTTATTTTGCATATTTTAAATGGTACTCTTGATAATCCGGAAAATACACTAATCAAACAGCCTGTTGGTCAGACTATTGAGATTGTACTGTACTTTGTTTATACCCTAACAACATATAAATAAAATTAATTTAAAAAAATTGTCTTAGACCAAAGACTTAGAATGCAGTGTAAAACAAGCTAAATTATGGTATTAATTACTTTGAGATTGATGGAGTCTTTTTCTTATAACTAAAGTTCAAACTCTGGTGTCCATAATTTTTAATCTGAAGGCAGTTTACACCATTGCCATGGGCAAATTAGACCTGGAAATGGATATCTTTTTGTTTTTTGTAGCCATTGGTGAAAATGATTTGATTTCATTTTAAAGCCATGAATTTATATATGTAAACAAGGAATTCATATTACTAACTACAATATAAACATGACCATGTCTTTGTTGCCAGCACTACTACTTAAAGCATTGATTATTACTTTTTCTGCAATTATGACAATGATGACCATTGCAACTCAAGCCACTGATTACTCTAGCAATCTTTAGCTTTTCAAAATACAGTTTCCATTTTGTTTGTTTTGCTGACTAAGTAGCTATCAGATGGATACTCAACCTCATGCACTTGAGCGGACATTAATTGCTTCTTTTCATACACTAAACAGTGATATACTTAATTTGCTATTATTAATTCTATGTCATGTCATTAATTCATAGTCCAAAGAGATGGATAGTCGTGACAAATGGGACAGGGATCCTACCTTCTTCAATAATTTGACTTATTTCCTCCACACTGCTGCTTCTGGATTCGGGTCTTACAGTACTATTTCCACATTCATTATCACCCATCCCTGACACTGGAGGGCCCCAGATTCTCATCAGAAATGGCTTCAGTTGTGATTTGCTGAGCTCATTAAATGCAATCTCCACATTTCCTTGACTGTTGGACAAGGCCGACACAATATCTTCTCGTGTGAAATTTCCCCTCGACACAAGTTCTGCATACTGAAAAAGATGATTTAAACTAATAAAAATATCATATCGGTTAACCTACAGTATTTTTCATATTATTATCCATTTTTTTTATCCATTCATTATCCGAGGTAGAACACATTTCTGATGCATGAAACAACAAAATTACCTTCCGTTGCCGTGCCTCGACGCAATGGGTAACCGCAGCCCACACGTCTCCCCCCTGCTTGCGCAGAGCCTCTCTTGCTTCCATTGTGGAGACGGTGCCCACCGTGTTCTCCCTGCGCTCGAGGCCAAAGTTGGTGGCGAGTGTGGCCACGGTGTCGACCATCTGGTGCCAGTTGGCCTTGAGCCAGGTGAGGGGGCCGCCGTCTCCCGCCTTGTTGCCACTGCACTGCTTGAGGGCCACCTCCACCTCCTCTGCCGTGAACTGCAGCTGCTCCGCTTCCTTCAGGGGGAACAATGCGTGCATGAGAGAGAAACAAGGAGGCAGAAGAAACATCTCAATCCTTGATTGTGTACCACCTTCAGTTTTCATGCAATGTTTGCATGATAATGCAGTTCTTTTTACAAATGATCACTATAATGTTTACCAGCCGATCTCAGATTGATCTGACCAGCTCAGCCCAGTATAGTAAACGAGACGAGCTAGCTGAAATCTCAATCTGAGAAGCGAGAGTCGAGTTGTCAGCCCCGACCTGTCTGAGATTTCAGATCGATCTGAAGCAGCCAATCAGTGGTGCCCTCTGTTCTTCTTTCGACATTCAGTGATCAATGAAATATAATCGATATTGTTTCTTCGTAGGTTTCTGTGGCATGGATTCTGATGGCTCTGAATGACTATCGGGCTTTCACTGTGTTTGTTGGCTTTTGGAGACAACAGTTTAGACCTGAAGATACCAGCTGGAATGCCGGCGGCGAAACTGTTGTCACCAAAAGCAAAAAAAGAAAATGGTGGAAACCCATGAGCCATGTAGAGCCATCCTATAATCAATATCTTTATTGTGTTATTTGGGAATTAAGAAAACAGAAATGGCTGCTGAGGGTGTGAAAACAAATATAAAATGATAAATAGAAAAGGAGAGATAAGGGCCCACTGCCCTCTTGATCTCCTCGATAAAAAAGGGGCATCAGTAGGCTCTCGAAACGACAAACGATAGCTTTCCATCAACTTCATCAGCTCATGATTTACTATAAGATTTTATATTCCGCTCACTAGATACACTTAATAGTCTCCTCTTCCTTCCAATATACATGCATGTATTGTATGGATTCCATTGCCAAATATGTCAGTCGGACATCTTCAAAGACCTTCGACGATGTTGCCTCCTTTGATTTGCTTTGGCCCGGTCCTGCCCAAAATGGTTACAAAACATTGCATAAGTGATTGCAACCCACAATCTTAATGCCATTTTGCAACATTAACTATAGTAAACAAACCCCAATGATGATAATGGTTTGGTGGGCTTCGTTTATTGTGATCGAAACTTGGTTCAAAACTTTGGTGCAATCGATATTTTCAGCCCGTGTTGGTAAACCAGGTGATCTCACTTAGCCCAATTTGCTACTTTCAGATCAGTCTGAAATCGTCTGGTAAACGTAGTGAATGTCCCCTCCCTCCCCATTTCTTTCCACTCTGCACCCGGGGATAATGGCGCAAGGTGACAGTCGATTGCATTTCATTGATTTGAGACCCCAAGAAAAATTCTCCTTTTCTGTGATCATTATTATCATTGCAAAAACAAATTAGCATAACTGGGCACAAAGTGGTCCAGTGGCATGTTACACATGGTGGTTGCGTCCACTCTAACAAAAAAATCACGGCTTGACATTCCGGTAACTCTCTTCGAAAGCTGTCAAAAAAAAAAAGTATATTGAAAATCTTCTGCTTTTGAACACGTAGTAATGAATGTCTATGACCAAGTTCAATGAAATCTGCTAACTTTACAATATGTTTTGCATGAAATGACAATTCAACAATTAATTTTCATTGGAAAATAAATGGCATGCCAATTTGGGCACTTTCAGAGTTTAAAGATAAGATAACAACATGCCCCATGTTATTTATGCCTGCCATAATATGTACATATTTTGCTCTAATAAATTTAATGCATTCTGTATTTTAAATTTCATATTATTGGAGCTAAGTTGCCTGCATTATGTATTATGCTGTGAGTGCATTATGTTATTATGATAAAATTATGTAAGCATGTTGACTACAATTAATGAAATCTTATTTTTACTATTATTACCATTATGACAGAAAAGGGAAAAAATTCTTTTCTCCTCATTTTCAAAGATGAAAGTCAACTGAAATATGGAAACAGCCGGAATAGAATACCATGAAAGCAATCCCACTTCAAAGTGACCTAGAGCAAAGAGAAGTATTTGCATGCCTTGTTTAACATTCTCATATGAATTCAAACAGATAAAGTTTTCATCGACGAGGAATGTGCTTTTGAATCGTCGTGCCTCTCACCCTCAGCAGTCGCACCAGTTCAAGGCCATGCATCTTGTCCCCCTCCTTGCGATCATCGTCGCCACTCCACTCACCATCCGCCTCTCCGCTTGGGTTGTAATACTCGGACGACGTTGTGGACGAGGAGGGGATGCGTCGCCTCAGGGGCACTGCTGGAGGCTCGGGAGTGCTTTGATCCTGTGTGGGAAAGATTTGAAATCCCGACACATCGACCGTCGCATTTCATTATGCTCCTTGCTTAAAGCACACCGATTCATCCAAAGTATTGACTATCATTACAATTTTATATCTTCCTAGTTATAGTCTGTTTCAAATGACTTGACGTGTGAGACTTTGGACTTTTTAATCAGCCCCTGCTTACTCTTGTGAGAGAGATAGAGGGGAAATTTGTGGAATGGGTGAGTTAGGGGAGGTACGAACGACAACAAGGCGTCGTCACTGCATAAGTTATATAGAACAAAAGACATGTGTTTCAGCAAATAACTAAGACAAGAGGATATATTTGGTAGTAACATAATATCTATGTACAGAGGGACGATGTACGGTGAATAATACAGAATAAATAAGCTTTGCAATATAATATTGTTTAAGTCCATCCAAATCCAAGCGACAATGTAACACATTTTCATAATGGCCTGGCTAAATTGGAATCATCTTCCTCTCTCTCTCCACCTCCTCATACCTCCACATACTGATGGTCCAACAAGCACCAATGCTACAACAAGGACACCCACAGTAATCATACAGCCGAACTTTAAATGCAGATGTTGAATATGGAGAAAATGTGGCGACACAGAGGAGCCAAAGAGGAGGAGAAGCACAAAGAGGAGATTTAAGCGACAAAAGCCAGAGCGAGACTGAGCTCCCAAGAAGAGAAATTTTCCCATCCTTGCTCCTATTGGTTACCACAAGACCACATGACTGGCTTCAAGCTCCTCCTTCTGCCTGGCCCCACCTTCCCACATGCCAAGTCATTTGAAATGGAGTATAGAAGAGGTTTTTTTTCACTTAATCAAATAAGCAATTTAATTTGATAGAGAGCAACAGTTAGAACAGGATCTAGAACATCAGGATGATGTTAAAAGGGAAGAAAATTTATAAAACATTAAATATAAAATCGAGAAGAGAAACACAGAGTAAGGTGAATGGATATCACCAGATAGATAGTTATGGATTGATTTATCCTGAAGCGGATAAAGTCAATGAAGGCATAACACTTACAAAGAAATAAGGAAGGATTGTTATATAATATATTAGTGAAATAAAAGACATGAAAACTATTAGTAGAAATAACTGTAGACCCAGTAAACATGGAGGCTGTCCCAAGTTTATTGGTCAGTAACAAGTTTTAGGGAGAAAGACAATATGGTATATACTGAATTTGATGAAGAAGTTTGGCAAGAAAATCCTTACAGTGATAAAGGTTTAGAATGTAGTGGTAGGGGAAGGAGAAGAATGGAAATATGAGATATAAGAATAAGGTTTATGGTAAAAATAATAATCATGGGGGGAATGGTTTAAGAATTCCCATGGAAGAGAGGGTGTAATGATCACAAGCAATGGTTCAAACACCATATCAGACAAAGTTACACTTGGAAAATGCCAACATTCCAACAAAAAGTCTACATCTAGATCGCAATATATGCTTTATTTTGATTATTTCAGGTGGCTTACCTCTATTATCTAACCAGTTAACTACAATAATGGTAGAATTAAGATATCATTTGTAGATTTTATTTGAAATCCCTAAACACATGTACAGTTTGCCTCTGAGTTTTTGCATAAACTTTTGCGATAAAAATTCGAACACTACACCCATGGCAATTTTTTTATTTTGTAGCCAACCTTTTCCCCCATGCCATATATCAATTAATTCAATGGTAAAGAACTCTGTTTTGTCGGCCGAGAATTATTTACAACAAACCAAATTTATGATTTTTTTTAATGGTCAATCCTGATTGAAAGCTTCACTAGTGGTAGCTTTTGTTAGATAGATTTTGGTGCTATGTAACAAAATAACCTTTGCTTCATAACCCCTTCTTTCAAAATAACAGTATCATTTGCAGCACACAATATGGATGATAGGTTTTCTAAACATCAAAGGGCAAATAAAATTTAAAGGAATGGTGAACATAGTACAAGTCAATTTTAAAATGTGATTGAATCAAGTTGCACTCTTATAATTTGAAATGTCACATTTTTGCACATAATAGACTAGGTGTATGACTTAAGGAAGAATGTACAATTCTAATATTTTTCACATTCATATATCTCATTTCTCATATTCATGTTTATTAATTTAATATTTATCCTATTTATTGACATTAGCAACACTCCATAATAATATGTATTTTTAGCCACTATAAAAGTTATATAAAAACTGCTGTTTGGTGCTTTACTTTCTTATTTATTGAGTAAGAAATTAATTTGCCAAAACTAATTTGAGGTATTTTTTTGTTACCATAGTAGCAGTATTTTTGTTTATAGAGTACATTGACATCTATGGTCATTAAGCACCATTCATATCACGGAAAAAACCCATCTGGACAAACACAACACCCATGCCCTGCACGGGACTGGAACCCATGACATTTGTGTTGGCCGGCGAGCAAGCCACACCCACCAGGCTAGCCTGGCTGGCTTTTGTTACAATAGTTACATTGGCTCCATTTGACTATAATACTTATATAGGTAACTAGCACTCAATTCTTTGAAAAATAAGAATAAACAACATACAAATACTAGGAGGGAGGCAATCTAAGTGGTACTCTTTTTCTGAAGTTGGATGTTGTTCTTAAGATTCTAGTTCCAATTCCCTATGCATGTTTTGCATTGAATCTGGGGAAGAATATACAATTAAATTGGTTCTCCTAGAATGGGTAAAATTTCAAAGTTAACATATTAGTTTCTGACAGGATTAATGGACTAAAAACAATGTTGGTTTTACATACTTTGTATATTTCCACATTAACATAAATGATTCCACAATTTTACTGTGGAAATATATGAAATATTTAAGAACAACATTGTTTTTTACCATGGAATTCCACCAAGTGACCATCTTCTCAGCGAATTTTATTCACGGATTAATGGAATACTGAAGAAAATGCCACTGAAGTGCATTTCAGAATGGAACATTTTATTATTATTATTATGAATATCGGGAATCGGTTATCAGACAAATAAGGCATCACCCCTAATTTGTATACATTCATTACATCTTTTTTGTGACAAGTTTCTCTTGTCGATGGAGTTGTGGAGGCCGAGCCAGCATTCATTGAAGCAGTGCGAAGGGTAAAAATAAAACATTTCATCATTATGTCATGATGATGACAACATTGACAACTAAGGGTTAAAGCAATGTTAGTGTTCAAAAGCATTAGCAGTTATGACTGAAGTTAAAATGTATTAGTCAATGGGATAAAGTGATATCAGTGTATGTACAGGTGCAAAATAAAATCATATCATGAATGCCATCAAAAAATATTTTGAAGCAAAGTGAAAGCAAACAACAGGAAATCCTGAGCTTCAAAAATGTGTAGCAAAAAAGTTTGGAGGAAAACATCTTTAAATTGTGAATAATCCTTTTAATCAATAGATTCATTACTGTCTCATGGGTACTTAAGTGGAAACATAAGAACATTAATTTATCATATATGTATCAAATATAAAATGTCAGTCATCAAAAGTGGTGATTATTTCACATCCACAAATGAAAATTAATGAGAGAATGGATATTAAAATCACAACCACGACTTTGACGGAAAATCTCTCTACATTACATTTTTTTTTCTTTTTTTTTAAGACATCAAACTTTTGAGATGGCTTTGAAAAACTGTTCCTACGGAGGAGGCCTTACCCTTGAATTCCCACATATTGAGTGTCGACTTTGGCTGCGGAGAAAAGCATTAGGCGTGCTTTCCCTTTGCTTAGAATTGAAAGTGAGAGAAAGAGTCCTTCTGAGACGGGGCATTCGTCTTGAATTTCCAGCAAATTGTCCAAGAGAGGCGTGACCTACGGATGGGTTCTCTTGGCCAACAGAAAACTGTGATCCAAAGTCAGCAGATGTCTTTCTTGTGGTTGAGGAGGAGGAGGTCAGTGCAGTCGGATTGTCATATGTCTGAATGAAATGAACCAGAAATTAGTATCAATTTAAATACGTTACACATATTAGTATGAGCGATAGAAGCTTCATAATAAAGGTAAAAAAGAATGAAAAGATGAATTGAGACATTAGATTGTCAGAAGAAAAGAATATTAAGCATCTAGTGAAAAACATCAATAAATTGGATATGCACTGGGCCAAATAGAAGAGTTTTTGGGTATATAATTTTCAGAATCTTTATTGATCATAATTGTTTGGCAGAAATTAATACTTATCAGTATTTTTATAACATTAATATATATTGACACACAAAAATGCAGTTTGCATAAACACAACTTACAATGAAGTATGGATGGCTTTTTAAATTAGTACTTGAGCCATGTTTGGTTAGGAACTAGCACGATGAGCTATTTTCGTATGTGACGCATATGTTGTAGTTCAACTGCAGTCACTTGGTGGACGACTATACTTCTTTTAGACCAAATCCTTTTTTGCATCCTCCACGCTTGTAATGTGAATTTAGAAGCAAAAGGTCAAGGTGTGGACGTGGCGTATAAAAACCACCCAGAAATAAAACACTTTATAAAAAATAAACCATCACGTGAAAGAGTCATAACGTCACAGAATCCTCTAAAATTAAAAGTGTATTATCTTACCAAAGGACTCATAACAAATTATAGTACATAAATGATGATCGGGTGTGGTGATCAAGATGTTATGTGTAGCTCTTAAGAAATATGATGTCCTGTAAAAATAAAATAAATTTGTGTTGTTAAAATGCAAAAATATTCATTTACAGAGTAATGTATCCCACTTGCTCAAGTGTTTCAATCCTTCTGTTGAAATGTTACATGGTTTTACAGCTTTAATTTGCTTCCATATTTGCCATAGATTTTGATGATCATTTATCTTGGGTTTGGTTTGGGATTTAGTTGTCAAGTCAATGAAGAAAGAAGAAAATGTCATAATGTTTCTTTCAGTTATTCCCACAGTTTATTCCAGAATGTACCATTGCTTGCATTTTTTCCACAAACCTTCAATGTCATATTAAAAGCTGTATTGACTGCCATAGAAATTAAGTGCTCTTGCTTAGTTATCAAAAACTGTCAATAAGCTAAGAGGGTCAGTCTTAATTTATGTGGAAGACTTCCAGGCCTAATTATTTGACATCATGATTATCATTTTAGCACAAAACTGAAATTTTATTTCCTAATGTTAGAGATCTACGAAACTATTTTGCTTCAAGTACCAAAAAAATTTTCTGTTAAAACTTTTATCGTGTATACCGCAATTGGCATATTTCACGGGATGTGTGGAAATCTTAAGTGGTGACTGTGGGATATGTTCCTTTGCAAAGCAGGAGTGTTACAAAAAGCCACAACCAAGAAGGGGATATTACATCAGTGACAAATGATGTTGTAACCCATGAAGAATTAACTATGAAGTGTTATCTGCAACTCATGAAGAAGACATGTTGGTGACTGAATGTAAATGATTTTGAAGAAAATTGTATCTCCCAAGCTGTTATAAGAGAAGTCTTATCATCTAAAAGAAGAATGGCGGAGTCCACAGTCATGAAAGAGTATACTCATGCCCAAGCAAAGGAGACTACTCGAGACTAGAATTCAACTAGGACTTTCGGATATGGTTTCACTCAAATTGCCAATAAATGGAAGAGAAATATATTTCTCAGTATAAGGATGTCTAATGGTGTCAGTCATCATGAACTGTGTCATAAAAGCAATCTGTAAGATTCTCAAAGAAGAGCTTGTGCAATTGGCTACTCCCATTTGTCATTTTAAGCCTAACCTTACAAAATATAATTAATAAATTTATTCCTCATGATTTTTTACACTTACCATCTGTCAGTTGGGAGGAATTTGAATGATCTAAATTATGAAATAATATGTTATCCTGCCACCCTATATTATATTATTTATTTAAAGACTCAAGGGTGTCCTCTTCAGTGATTGCATCTTGGGCTGGATTTTGCTATCCCCAAAGAGGAGAAATCTTATAACAAGGTCCATGGACTTTGTTATCTACATTTATTTATTTATTCTTTCCTAGCCATGGTAATAAACACCTTAAAACAAAAACAAAAAGAACAAACATGGTACTCAACAGCCCTGATGACAATCCCCGAGTAGAGAGGTCAGCCAAAATGGAGCCCCTGACCCAGTGGAAAACCCTAGAAGAAGACTTCTTAAAACATCATTCGCTGGGAAAGCATCAGATCTTATTTTAATATGAACTGACACCAAGTCACACGAGGAAGTCTTTTTAAAGCCTTTTTAGCAAGCAAGCCTTTTTAAATATAAGGCCTTTAAAAATATTTGGCCTTCAATATCAGCAACGTTTACCAGAGCAGCCGCTACTGCTCAGTGGGTCAAATTGTAATAAAGAATTCAACCATCCAATTCCACTTTTCTTTGCCATCACATGTAACAAAAGACGGGATAATTTCCAATCATCGAATGAATTTTACCTGTGTGGAAATGCTCTGAGGTGGCGGGGATGTCCCGACGGAAGCCACGGAAGAAGTCTTGCCCAAAATTTGCTTCTCAACTTTCATGGGTCGAGGGGGTGATGTCCCCACAGCCATCGAAACTTTCATGACGACCTCCTCCGTCCCCATGGCAGTCGATGTTGTGGCAACTGCCGGGGCACTCTTCATTCTCATGAGGTTCCTAGCCCTCTCATCCTGCGTCACCGCAGATAAGGATGACTCCATGGTGGGCAACTCTTTCCCGTAGTCGTACGGCCTGTCGTCGCCGACTTCGGTCGATACCGTGGTCACGGGAGACTTTGTGACCCTCCTGAACTGTGAGGGTTTGTCGTCACCCACCGCGGTCGAGACTCGGGTAATTGGAGATCGGGAGGTCCTCCTGAAATGGGACGGCCTTTCGTCCCCCGATCCGGTCGACATTGTGGTCACCAACGACCTGTTCGTCCTCCGAAACTGCGAGGGTCGCTCGGAACCCACGGCAGTTGACATTGGGGGCACAGGGGACCTTGTGATGTTCCTCCTGAACTGCGAGGGTTGGTCTTCATCTGCTCCCGTCAATATCACAGACGCGGGAGACTTGCTGCTTAGTCTTTGGCTGTGTGAGCGCCTGTCATCGATTGCCCCGGTAGATGTGGTGGACGAGGGCGAATTGTCGATGCTCCGGAAGTGGTTGGTCCTGGCGATGGCCTTCTGGGACTGCGGGGAGTACGTCCTCCATCGATGGCCGTCCATGTCCTGCACCGCTGTGACGATGCTCTCCTCTGAGGTCTCACCTTCTTCGACGCTCACGGCCTCCTGTCTTTTCTCCTTGTGTCTCTCGGAAATACCCTTGGGGAAATTCACTGCGGCAGAGCAACAGAAAGACAAGCATTACGCATGGAGAAAAAATATAAGTTGATTATGGAATCATTAATAAATAATGGTTATACCAGTTAAATTTTCTCCCCAGTTAGTTGTTTTTTTGTAACAGGATAAAAAATAAATTATAAATATTAATAACTTACTAAAAAATAGTTTTACAGTGAAAGTATCGATCCCCTATTCAAGTCATATGGGTTTTTAGAAATATTTTTAATAAATCTGGCAGGAACTATAGAGTATAAAGCAGTGATGGCAAACCTATGATATGCAAACTAAATTCGGTAGTAGTATTTCTGTTTATTGCATGATTTGACATCTCTTTGGTCATTCGCACGATGGTTTTTTTGTACCTCTTCAAGTCATAGAAAAAATCTATTAAACAAATACAACATCCATGCCCTGAGTGGGACTCAAACCCACTACCTTTGGGTTAGCTGGCAAGCGCACTACCCCCAGGCAAACCTGACCCACACACCAACTAAATTTGGTTGGCATACATTGACAGAGACAAAAAATTATTCTTTCCTATATGAACATTGCTTTCCTAATCTTGTTCATTTAATATAGTTAATGGTAACGACCATTACTTGGTGGAAATGCTTCATAATAACAATAAAAGAAAACACCTGGTCAATTTCCACAATTTATTTCTTGGAACTACCACCTAGGTTTCGACTCATCTAGTCATAATCATCAGATAGTGCCTAGTGCTCTTGGCCAGGTGCCAATGTTATTTGATCATGGTAGTAATGACTGTCACCTAATAATTACTATGTTCATGTTAGCTCCTTATGAATGAAGCAGACTAAACTTCACATTTAGAAAGATGTATTATTACTTAACTACTGTTAAAAATAAAATATTTGACAGTAATAATTCAAAATGAAATTATATACAAGAGCTGCATGAATTATCATGTAAAACCTTAATTTTGTCATGTACTTTGCTCATTTGTAATATATATGTGGTAGGAATTGACTAAATGATTCATAAGTGAGTTCTCCTACCGATGCCTACCATGATGTCATTTCTTTATACCGGAGAACAGAAAAAATCATACGAAACTAGTTACGATTATAGGAAATATGAGAGATTCACTGCAAATTGGGACCCACCAGAAATTTTTATTAACTTTCACAAGACTATTACACACTTTTCTGCCTCATTCTGGTAACATCAAGATCATTTTGATGCAGTTCTCATTACTGATTGATTATTAATACTTCATACTTCCTTATTAAATAGGTTTGACAATAAAACTTACTGAATGACAAACCAATCATGAATATTTTCTGTGAAAGAACCATCCAACTTGGACCGGATATAAAATCAAAGTTTCACAGACGTCAACCAAGAACACCTGGGTATTGTTTCCAAGTCAATTGTCCATGCCTAAATTTCAATTAGCCTTGATATTATTTTAAAAGTTCCTGGTGCAAATCCCAGTCAAGAAAGATGACTTTTTGTGATAAATTTTTATCTGCTGGTAATTATCTTACACAAATATTTATGACAGAAATAAAAATATTGATCGTTGCTCATACAGGAGTCCATAACTGCACAACACTCAAAAAATAAAAGGTAAAATATGATGCTTTTTTTTAAAAAATTACCATTATTCCATGGTGAAATGTGCACTTCAGCCAAAACACAATACAAAGAATTCTTGTGAAGGCTGCATGCTTCTGGGTATTTCACCATGTACGTTGTTTCTTGTTGACAACAGTTTTGCCAAAATTATACCTGGCATCTTTAGTTCAGAATGACAAACCTAAATATGTATTGCACACCACCATTCCCTTCATAGCAGGATATATGCAGAAGATTGTCAGAATACTCCGACAACACATCATCAATACACGTCGTAATTGTGTTAATATGATGAGTAACATCTTTCCCAAACCAAAAGACTCCATCCCAAACACTGCTTATGAAGGAATATACAAAAATAAGTGGGTCGTTGGAAGTCATACATGGGACAGATCTGCCAAGTGGGAACACCAGAGAACTCTGAAACAGGAACACCAGAGAACCCTGAAAAACAACCAGTTCCACCTTTCAGGCATGGATGAACATGCAGGGCACAAGATAAATTTGGAGGAAGCCAAAGCGATATCAAAAGAATCACATTACTACCCCAGACTTGTAAAATTCACTGAGGCCGCCACCTAGTGGAATTCCATAATGACACAATATATAGGTATTAACTTAGATATATTTTCACAGAAAAATATAATAAATATATAATAATAATAATATTTTATTGATCCCAGGATTTGTTTTACACAAATATAGGACATGTCAAGGTGGTAGTATAAT
>WURS02198979.1:0-20398 GCA_011762765.2 Rhinocypha anisoptera
CCCTTCCCGTTTGGGGGGGGGGGGGGGATGGAAGAAGAAAGGTATTTTGGGGGGGTCCGTTTTCGGCCCCCCTCTGTTGGGGAGGGGGGGCCACCCCCCCCCCCCCCCCCCCTTTTAGAGCCTACCGCCCTCCCCTCATTCTAGCACCCAACCTACCAAAGGGCCGGGAAGCGGGAGCCGACCAAAGGTCGGGTTTTTCGGCGGAGGGTCGGGTCGGTCCCTCCTCGTAGAGGGGTTGAACATGAGGGGAGCTAAGGAACTGGGAGAAAGGGAAGGGATCCGTTTTCGGGGGATGGAACTCGGCCGGAAGTCTGTGTGGAGTGTGTGGCTGAGGGGGCAGGCTCCTCTTCTTCCTCTGTCGCTCCTCGCTACTCCCTCCTCCCACCTACCTCCTTCATTCGCACCCTATTCCGTCCGTCTCCGTCGGTTTTCGGTAGTCTCCGTAGCGCCCGGGAAATTTGAGATAAGCTTTGGTCGATAGCGACACGGTACAATTTTTTTATGAGTCCCAATAAAAAGTTGTGTACACTTGGGGTTCGTGGATTCATTCTTATGCTCCTACCCCCACTCTCAGAAGTGAGATGGACGAGAGACTGTGGGTTAAACATTCCCGGAGCTGAATTGTGTAGCCATTAAACGACTCACTCTTGGTATTCCTTAAGGTCAATGATCTTCTAGATTGGTTGGAAGATGTGTCTATCTGCAGCTTTAGTATTGTGACCAATTATGATTGACACCACCCCGTTTTACCATTAAGTTTCAACCACTCGTGAATTTAAGTATCGCTAATTTTTAAGGGTTGATCTGGCCGAATTTTTGGCAAAGATGATATAAGAAATTCTTTCGGAAAGACTATGCAAATGGAACATCTTTGTCCTAGAAATAGGCGGGATCTCACGATGATGAGTATTTTTTATATCATCGCATTTCTTTGACCTCCGCAGTAGGCATGATGTAGCCTTTCTATTCTATGGAAGTTGCATGACAACTTTCACTTGTTTTTGTTTTGCGTAATGTCGTGGCCTTATTACCTTGTATAAGTTATATGCACGTAACGATTCATCGTTGGATTTTAGAAACACCACAACTTAATCCTTTCAGCATGACCACTATTGATAGCGAAATTCCGCTTTTAATGAATAAAAATTAAAATCAAATTCAATACACAATAATATAGTACTGTTTCACAAAAACTTTATTAAAACACAACGCGTTTCGGCTGCTAGGCCATCATCAGGTACAACTGGCGATGATAGCCTAGCAGCCGAAGAGAGTACCTGATGATGGCCTAGCAGCCAAAACGCCGTGTGTTTTAATAAAGTTTCTGTGGAACAGTACTATATCATTGTGTATTGAATATAATTGCCTTCCACTATATTTCGCTTAACACTGTCAATTTTATTGAAATTATAATGGTGTGAGTAGCACTTTTTTTCTTTTCGCATTTTAATATTTATTTCGAGCCACTGATTGAGGTTTCTTTAAGAAAGGCAACAGTCGGACCACAACTTAAGTCACAAATCAGAGGTGAGTGTTTTGCTTTGTGATCTAGGTCTTTTTTCGGTAATTACAAAACCCCGTTTGGATGTTAATATTTGGTATGTACATGAAAAGTTCCAGGTGAAATTTTCGTGACATATCTCACGGGTTTTATTGCAGCAAACACTTTTTGGTAAATAGTTCATTAGAATTTTGTGACCCGAGTGTTAAAAGGATTTGGTGTAGACCATAAAGTAATGGCAACTTTCACTAAGTGGGTTTTTTCATACTATGGATACACCGCTTGGTGTCCACGTTATCACCGTTAAACATTGTATATATACTTTTAAAAACAATTGAGTTTCGCACTGTCGATTATTACATAAAATAGTTATAAAATACATAGTATGTGGTTTTTTTTAGCGCTCTTAGCCGTTAACTTGGCTTGTAACTGCCTGCCTGGAGGTCATCTTAACTGCCCTCAATGAGCGTTTGGTAATCAGCATATAGTAAAACATTTAGTATAGTTCTTTTATCGAAAAGTATTCTTTTCTTATGTACGATCTAACATCTGCAAATTATGTCGTCAATGTAGATATTAAATAGGGGTTGGAGATGTTGAACAACCGGTATTAATATTACCGGCTTTGTCGTCTTTTTACATATATTTATTATTATTTCTATTTCTTTAGAGGCTTTTGATTTCATTTACAGGATGGGGTTATCCTCGTTACTTCACGATGTTCTACATTTCTCTCTGTGGGGCTATCAACACCTTTTTTAGGATGAATACGAAATGAATCTCAACTCATCCTTAGGGTATTTATTTATTCTTCCCACAAATTATCAACTACACGTGGAAGTCTCTGAGGCAATAGTGGAAGTCTCTGAGGCAATAATAGGACTGTGTTTTCATAATTCCGCATCAATGGCAGTACACGAATCCTCGCAGTATTTAACCACCTTCACTGACTGTAATTTAAATACCAGAATTTGTGCGTCTGTCGTCAAATAATAATGCGTGCACATTATGGCCTTAACAAAGGGAGGTCATTAGAAATAGTGAGATGGATTGATTCAAAGTGTTGCATCACTATCCCCTTTCTTCGCAAGCTCTTGCACCCGCCTCTCTTGTCAGTCTGAGAAAGGGATGTTGAAGAAACCCTATTAACCCACATGCGGGCGGTTCTATAAGTGGAAAAAAAACAAAAACACTACACGTTTCATGTTGACCCGTTGTAGCTTTACAGCTCCATCAGTGCGTCATCTCAGAGTGCTGTGTTCGTCGCCGTCCGTCAATGTTCAATCTCCGTCGACCCTTTCAGTATTTGGGCTATGGAATCATTCTGCACATGCTCTGCATGCAGGGGGGTGCGCGTATCTAACAACACCATCCGCCCCCGCAGTCGTTGTTACTGGCCCCTCTGCCCCAAGATAATGCGGTGAACATGTACAGTTCACATTCATTGGCGTCTGCTTAAGCATGTTCTATTAATAAGGGGTATGATGCTGGCAAGCAAGCGATAACATGATTGAATTGGTTCAAGCTGTGGACATCCATTAGAACGTTGATCAAGAGGCCGAGCCCGAACCTTTATGGGTACCCATTCATTACCTCCTCTTAAAAAATTTTTTCGGGCGAATGTATACCCCATGCTGTAAGTAAGCAATCGGTTGACCAGGAAGTTGCTACTCCATTCTAAGTGAAAATGTAGTAGCAGTAAAAAAAAATAAAAGGCGTTGCCATTTAATGGTATGTCGTTACACCTGAGGAACGGTGTAAACATTTAAAGTAACCTCCACCTATTTTGTAGTTTATCTAATAACGCTTAAGTGATATTTAAATAGGGATGGTAGAATAAATAAAGATCATTTTATGTCAATGTTGAGCCATATGTAACACGGCTAATCTACGGTTCGCAGGCAAAGAACACTCAGGCTTGGTTTTACAAAATTGAGCTTGTAGTTTGTTTTGAAGTTCGTAGCAGTCTGAAATCTGACCCTTGGCTTGAAGCATCATTTCATCTACAAAACAGCTCATCGTAATAATCCGCTCCGTGTGTACATTGGTTTCAATTACTTTGCCATTGCACTCTGTGTACATATTTCTTTGGAATTGCTTGTATTTATTTTGATTCAGTGCTATTATTTTATCAATCGCGTTTTGTTTACTCAATTCGTACATAACTCTCTTCTACTCAGCCGCGTAGATTTGAGTTATGATGATGTTATTATCTGGATTACTTGACATATTTTTCTTAAGCTCAAATGAATTGTACACATTCTCCAAAGTAAAGAATGGAGCACACTATCTGCAGATAGAGTCGCTTTAAATTACTAAACTTTATATCCCTTGGTTCATCCTCAATGCTTTCTTCAGACGTTTGATAACATTTTTTGTCTTCTGACTTCCTAATATAACGGTTCTTTCTCTCAAGCTCTTTTGTCCATTCTCTCATGCGTTTTCGCATGCGTTTCAAGTCAGAAAAGGCTTAAATTACATACAGTACTTAAATTTACAATAGGCATAGTGGGATACGATTCCCAAGTAATATACCATCCTGCACTTACTGCATAGCATTTGAGTTGGGAGGACTCCGTACTTTAGCATAATTACATGTTTAACTGCGCTAATACACTACCAGGAAAGGAAGGGAATGGTCTCTTTCGCTATTTCATCTATAACTTAATTAAATGGAGACAAATTAAAATAGTACTCATCAGGCGTCTGTAGTTTTGAAATTCAAGTTGTGGTCGGTTACCTTTAAAACTCACTACGTATTTACGTGAACCTTTCAAACAATTTTATCTTTACAAACCGTGTAAGTAGTGTACTGCGCGTAAGATTCTTTGAATTTTTATTATTTAATTAGACGCGGCCTCACTCCTTAGATTACCAAAACAAATCTCCCCGTGCGTAATCTCTGTTGTTCCTAATCGGGAATTGACTTAGTTCGTTTCTCATTCTTTTATGTACTTCCATTCCGAAGAATAAAATAACTCCAAATAGGAGGAGTAATGTGTAAATTTACTACGTTTTCCTTTCGTCAAATGATCAGGGATTAAGATAGTTTGTCCGGTATCCTTTTTTCAAATCAATCTATTATACTTTTAAGTCGAAAGCAGTCCTATAACTTAAACTTACGAGGTAGCTGACATGTCATATACCACTTGTAATTACAATACCGCTTCAATAATTAAAATATTAATTTATTTCCTGGCAATTTTGATTCTTCAAAGCGTCCATTCTCTCGGCAAAGTCATTTTTTAGTCCTATTTTATCATCAAGGTGGGCCTTCTCTTTCCCACTCCTTTTGAGTGGGTGTAGTGGTGTTTACATTGGGTTTCTTATCTCATTCTTTTTTAATATTACATTTCCTTGCTCAAATACTATATCACATTTGGCCTGATCAGATCCAGTTTGTGTGGGACACAGTTTTCAATGATCTCGTGTCTAACAAATGCTTGATTTTGAATCAAAGCATCAGATTTCGCAAGACACGATTATGCATTACGAAAGGACAGTCTGGGATATCACTGTTTAATTATTGTGTTAAACTTGAATGGGCGGTACGGTAAAATGGTACAGCGTTCGTGTATGGAATCCACTCCCGTCATTTTCCTTGAGTTGGCCGCTGGTGGCGCATTACATTCTTCGTATTCAGGCCATTTGGGACGTGTGCGCCCGCTGGGTGTCGCATAAGATTTTTCTTATCCCAAGTTTGTTCCCCCTCGAGGAAGTCGACCCCCACCCTATTCCCGCGTCGACCCCCCCATTGATCCCTACTTCCTCGTTAGGCGGGAAACGTCTTAAAAATGTCGATGCGATGGATGACCGGGAGGCGTTTTTAGTTAACTCCCACCTCACCCCCTCTTTTTCCTTGGGTGTTGCATGAAAGAAGCCGTTGTCTTTTCCGTCATCCGCTTTATTCATGTACTCTTTCCCCCCCCCCCTCCACCACCGCCACTTTCCTCCCGCTCCCTCCCTCTCTCTCCCACTTCCAGCCAGCACGTCACTCCTCGCCCCATTCCCACCATTCCTAGGTCTTTTTCTCCGTTATCAGCGGCGTCGTCGTCGGAGGGGCGTTGGGGCGTCAACCCGGCCTCGCGATAAAAAGTGTTGTGGGATCGTGGTGAGCGTAGGGCGCTGCGATTGTAGTCGTGGGGAATTCTTGAAGCGGGGAAGCTGTGCGCGTCTCTTTTGATGCTTGCGCTATTTGCCCGCGATGATAAAAATTCTTCCTCATTCCTATCACGTCACGGAATTGCGACAAGAGAGAGTGGGACATCATCTTAAGGGCTGTGAAATGTTCGAAGTTCATCTTCGCATGCGTTTGAACCCTAAGTATGTTTCCATGTGTCGTCAAGTACTAGGTAATACGATGTTTGGCTGCATTCCGTGTCATTCTTTCCAACCCTCTCCGGACTAGATAGTATTACCTCATTTCTCATTACTTTACAATCACCGATATCTTTAATGTACGATACTGAGGGTCAAAGCCTAGTGCTAAAAGTACCCTAATTATATCGCATTGCGGCGGTCAGGCGTAAGCACCGCGGTATCGCACAGCTCGGGAGGTTCTAAAGCGTCGTAAAGACGAGAGGATAACTGTGGAGCGTCGATCCCACTCACTCCATCCCATTCCGCCCCTCCCTTCTGCCATTCTTCCTCCCTTAACCTACCACTCCCCATATTCCTTCTCCTTCATATTACCTCCAGCCCTTCCCTCCAGCCTCTTCTCTTCCCCATCCGTCTCTTTCCAATCCTCATTTTCTTCTTCTCCGTCTTTCTCCTCCAAAGTAACTAATACTCTAATGCATAAAACCATATCCTATTTTATTAGATCCCTACTCGGGTCTACACACAACGTATTCTGCCAACCCAATATGGTTTACTATGAATTAATGGCTTTCATATAATAACAATTCTCTAAATTGATGCTCTCCGTTTATGATTAATTTTGTTCTCTTGCAATAATCCTTAATGGAGGGAAGCGCGTTTATTTCCAACCGTAAGGAAGTGTTTCATCCTGATGGGCGATCGGTCCGAATGTTGGTTTGTAACAGCCACCTAAGTTATCCTATCACTCCAGCTCTAAAAATCAAGTTGTGATACCGGGAATGCGTTAAAAGTTCGTTAGTCGTGATCTGCGTACCAATTGTAGATAGATTTTGATTTATAAATATTTTAAGAGTTGTAAGAACATGATATTTTCCAAATAGGTGCACTTTGGGGTATTATAGCACATTTCAGTCATTGAACTCACCGTTTACTATATTTTTTATCCAATCACATTTAACTCTCTTACATTTGACTCTTTTACATCATTTTACGCTAATCCTATCTGAAATCGGGTTAATATGGAAATATATTTCACCAATACATTCAGTACGATTTATTTTTATATTAGGGATAACTCAGGCGATGGAGATTTATTTTCAGATATATGATTTATTTATCTTATATCAATAATGAAAATTATATTGATAAAATAGAGCGAATTTCATAATTTTTAATAGAACTCTTGATTCATTTTTTAAAAATATCCTTCGTTGATGGTTACCACAGTAAGTTGTAATATACCACTTTTGAACATTGATTGAGTAGCATAAAGCCAAGAAAGGCCAATGCATTAAACGAATTTTTTTAAGATAACGGTGAAGGAATTAAAACATTATTGCAAGGCGTTTTTGTTTCCATATGTAGTCTTTTAAATTTTAAAGCTAGGTTGTTAACCATATATACTATTAGTATTGGTCATCTAAACACAGTTAATACAAGTATTTTGTATAGATAATTTAACTTTAAATTTAAATATTTTAGAGTGGATGTCGTAGAGGTCATAGTTTATTTGATGCGCAAATTCAGTATATTTATATACTAGGGGGGGATCTTAGGTGCTCCTGAAAGGGGTTAATTAAATTATTAATTATAAAATGTTTCGACTTATAGTTCCCATCGACCCAATCGACGGAGAGGTTAATCTATGTGAATATTTATATTATCTCTTCAAAATATTCAATCACTTGCCACTATCTTTATGCCTTTGCAGTTCCTAACTTTTTCATTCTTCATTACCTGTAAATCATACTCCGTCCTTGGTCCACCTTGAAAGTTCTTCGTTAATTGAAGTTTATTATAATATATTCTTCATCAAACTAACTTTCCTCAAGTTAGTTTTCCTTATATTTTCATCAGCGTCGACTATGAACAACTTCTTTTTTCATCAATCATTCGAAGTTCTCCGTTAGTGGTTATTTCGAAAATCGGTGTAATTTCTTGAATTCTTCTGAAGCGCTTTTCCATTACATCATTTGCCTCTTTCTACTACAAATATGGTATTACCCATGTTTCACTTAATTGAAATCGTTAGCTCCATATGTTGTTTTGAACGGATTTCATTTGCCAAAGCGTAAGTTTATCCATAATATTTATAATATTATTTTCACTAAACAGATATTTTGTTCGCTATTCTTGTTTCCATTAGTATGGTCGATCGTGATAATGGATATCCTGATAGATCTTCCTCATTTTTGAACTCTTGCGTTTTCTATTATTTCAAGAAAATCAGCGGTCCCGGGAGGCAACTATTTCACTCAAATAATGAGCGAAGTGAAGGACTTAAATTTGCCCAATTAACAAACAACACTTGATTTATCATAAAAATCTGACAGTCACCGATGACAAAATTAGATTAGTTTAGCCGTACTTTGTAAAATAATTTTTCTCTAAAAATGCTTTTTAAGGCATTTTTTTATATTCATATTCCGTTATTACCATGGACTTTTTTGTATTCCTCCGAAAATTAAGATACTTCAAGTCAATATGTTCTGTAATTATGGAATTCTCCGTAATTAACAATCGATTATTAGTAGGGTATATGTAAAATGATTATGTTATTACTGAATAAATTATCTTGCGAACAGTAAGAATTATTTAAAATTAAATAAATTGTTCACATTCCCGCCATTTTTTTTAATATAGAAGTTTTCAAAATAAGAAAAGCGAATTGTAATCGCATCCTACTACAAAATCTCCATCAAGTTTATGAAATTTAATGTTTTTTTTATTTATGACAAATAAATTTAAATATTTTGTCGCCTAAAGCTATATGGGTTCAGCTAAAACAACATTCAAATATATTTGTACACATTATTGCGACTTCCCTTTCTAGGTATACAAGTTAATTTTACATTAAAATCGTTGCATTATGGTATTTTCCAATATTAAACTTCCCTAATATTTATGATGTAGGAATCTGACTCCATTGTGTGTTTTATTCTCTTTTCTATAGCTCATATAGCATAGAGATTATAATTCATCATTTCATGATTGTATCCCATAAAATTTTCAGTTTCAATATTAAAAATATATAACATTTCATAAAAACGTCTTGAATAATCGAAAGTTAGAGAAACAACCACTTATAATATTTTTACACCAATCATATCTTCAGAAAACATGATTTAATATATAAACAAGTAGATTGAGGTAAGACATTTATTCAGTTATAATATTAAGCAGCGTAAAAATATATGTAAAATACGTAAGCTTTTTTTTAAAAAAATAGACCACACTACACCGAAGACTATGTATTTGTCCCTCGACGTCCTACTCTGGCATTGCCTTCTCTTGTTATTCCAGATTATGTTCTTCACGAAATCATCATACCTCAGCGTGTGCCCGATCCGCCTACTTTCACTTTTTACTCCGAATTTACTCTTCTTCCACTCCTCTTCTGACATTTCCTACTATATCCTCCCACTTGATCTTCAACATCCGACCCCTGTACCAAGTCTTATTCTTTTCTGGTCTGAAATTTCAATTTTCCATGATTTTGATCTATAATTTTTCCCAGAAACTTGTTTATCAAATTGCTTCCTTCTTCTTAAGCACGGTTCTTCGACACGAATGCCTTCTTACACTTAATGCCTGTCAAACTAATTCCATCCCGATGATATACTTGCTTCCGAAGTAGATAAAGAATTCCACTTGCTGTAATTTCTCTCTACTGAACATGTAATTTGTACTAAGCCTCTTTATTCTTCTAAATTAGTGGTTTTCTTATTTATTCTACTGCTGTGTTCCTTTAGCGATTATTCCCCGGGATTCTAACATATACATAGCAAGCTTTGTTTATTCCATACAGAGTACCACACAGGACCTTGATAATTTCTCCTCTTATTTCACCTACTCCATTTTTTTCCTGGGATTTTCCATAGCCATTCCAAATGTTTGCGCCTCGATACACTCGGTTCAGCTGTCTTCTCTCATCAGACTATTTTCCATAGGTCTCTCGGTCTCTGATGCAGTTCTTCGATTCGCTCTTTCCATCTGTTCTCAATGTCCTCCTCTTTCATCATCATACTGCCTCTTTCGCACACCTCACATTGGTAAACATTTTGTCCCTTGCTCTGAAATTTTTCCTATCCGACGCTTAAACAGTCTCCGCGTTTACTTTCTTAAATCTTCATCTATTTTTTCGCAGGAAACTTCCGTCCATTCTTACTTCCATCCATTCTTTCTTGGCCTCCCCCCGCTCCCGTATCAATGTCTTCACTTTCATTTTTGATTTCTTGTATTTTTCTTCTTCTTTCCTCCCCGAGATCTATAACGATCGCCGTGATCCATAAACTTCAGGTATCAGTTCTATTACTCGCAATTCGTTTGTTCTGCTGTTTTCGAGTTTCCCTCTTTCGGATCATTCCACCTCCCTTCGGTGCCGGCCTCTTTTACAAATTTAAATTTTTTTGTGGATGGCCTGGGTGAATTTTCCTCGGGTATTTCTCTCCTCTTAAGGTCTTTGTGTTCCAAATGGGCTCAATTTTTAAACTTTTCATTTCCTTGAATTATCCACGACCACAAGATTGTTGTGGAGTTTTATATCTGCACGGGGATATTCCTTTCACCGTTTCAAGTTGGTCTTGTACCTCTGTCTCTATCGAGGATATTCGCCGATTTGGCCTTTGTCTCGGTTTCCCGGCATCTTAAGAGTTTCTTTTACGTCGATATTACTCCAGTATATTGTGTTCGTGACTACCGCATTCATCTTGCAGAATCCTGAGATCCTTCCGTCTTAGGAACTGCTTCAACCTTCTTCCCTCCTTCCTATAACCAACCACTACGGGCTAATCACCATTATGATCAGATTCTCTGTCCCTTCCAGTAGTTTATAAATGTCACAGCAGGAAAAGAAAAAAACATGCAATTTCCATTTAGTATAAATAGGAAATTGCAAGGGTTTTCTTTTCCTACTGCTATGGAATTTTTCCACCACGTCTCGTCTGGTTCTGTATCGTAAGCTCTCATGCCTCTTTTATTTTTTTCTTCAAGCTCAAACGCTTCAGATGCCAACATCTTTTCTTCCAGACCGACAAAGGGGCAACCAAGCCCCGAAATATTTTTTGATATGTGAGTCTTTAAGTGTTTCTATCTGTGTGTGTATAAGTGTGTGCGTGTGTTCGTGTATGCTGCTCGCCTGAGTTTTCCTGAAGTATATACATGTATGAATATATATATATATATATTATCTTGTATAGGAATTGGAAAAACAATATATATATATATAATTTTAAAATATATTTTTATATTTTTTTAAAAAGTATTTTTTTATTCTGCTTCCTTCGCTCCGGAAGATGTCAGCCCTATTTATTTCACTAGTTTCAAGGACCTCTTCCCTTTCGTCTCCATATTTTTATCTTACAGCTTCCCATTTCTTCCTAAGATACTCACTTTTCTTGTATCTATCTTGTATTCATCCATTTTGGCTAGTCTTCTTCTCCCGGTAATTCCCGCCTGGACATCCGATTGGTGGATTATAATATTTTACCAGGTGTAATGGCATCACATCGCATCGGTGAACTCATCTTCAAGGGTCCATTAATTTGCTGTGGTTTCCCGTTGCCCTCCACGTCGCAGCGCCGCGCGGCCGGTTTCAGTGAACTTCACTCTTCCCCTCAGCCGGTTCGCACAAGGCAGTTGATACCGTACTTGTACCATTAATGCTTTCCGGCGAAACTACTACTGCCTTCCACAACTGGTGGTGGTTATTGAAGTTGTGGGAGCAAGTTTCCCCGTTACATAAAAATCAGGATATAATATTTTTCAAAAACCAAAAAAGTATTTGGCTAATCCGGGGGGGAATTTACAGGATATCTTAGCCCTTGTAGTCCAAATCGCTACTCATACTGTCTACCCATAACCCCTTTTCACGCTACGCAAAAGTTTGGTGTATTTTCAGCTCGATTTTTCGATTATTCGATTTCGATTATTCGATCCACTTTCGATTATTGTTATATTTTCTACATACATTTACTATTATAATTTTTTCTTCTGATTTTTTTTTGTAAACGATGATATGGTTTTCCATTCAAACAGAGAATATCTTTAAGATACTTTTAAATCCGTAGCTTCCTCATTGAGAATACTTACAGCAAACGTGTAAATGTACACATACAATGTAATATGGAGCGCTCAGGTCCCTGTAGAATTTTGATGAGTAGCGCTTTTTATTAATCTGTGGTGATACTGAAGGCGATATTTTGGTTGAGATGAAGGAACAGTTGCTGCTTCTTCTTTTTTCTTCGACATTAAGTGTATAATGACGTATCATTTTGGGTGCTTACGAGAAAAATTCCACTTTCGCATATCGCATGCATATAGCTAAAGAATTTCTGTAAATTTCCACTTTCCTTGTTTTTATCAATCGAAAAACTCCTAACAGTAGCGTATCGATTTTTATAGCTTTAAAAGATGTGCGATATTGCATAAAAATTGTGACTACTGTAATTTGTTTACGAGATTTTTTTAAAAATTTTAACGTACTCAGCCATATTATATTCTTTGTCATGAAGTTAGACGGACTCGAGACCTATATTTTACTCCTTCGATTTCGAAAACACATAATTTGGAATTCTTCGGCTGTATTGAAGGCTGCTCGCATGTCATTGAAGTATGCATTCCAATGTTTGGGAACCGGTTGTGATGCTTAAAATAGAATCCCTCGCAGGTATTTTTGATCTTATCGTTTAAAACGAGTGGTTTTATATGTTATAATATTAAGCCGTGGACTTTAAATAGTGTTACAAATAGAACTAGCAGGCAAATACAATAGAAATGCAATGAATAACATATTTTCGTAAACGATGGATTAAGAAACCTTTTCAATGTTTTTAATATGAATATAAATCATGGTTTTAAAAGGTTTTTACTCCAAAATACATATATATCCAGGAATAAATTTAATAGATCACTTTTAATTATTTGTCCTCTAAAAGGAACAAATTAACGATTTAAAATGTATTTTTTATTTCTTCCATGGTCATGACCGTGTGTGGTTGTTTCCGTGAGAGTGTTTACCCTGAATGTCTTTAGATTTATTTATTTGAAACCAGGTGTAGACTAATGTCTACACCATACATCTAAATATAAAATTCACCAGTGAGTTTTTTGTTAATATAATCTGAAATATGACTAAGATTTAAAAATTATATGCTAAGTACAAATGTAAATCAATCAAAAGTAATGCAAAATAATAACATTTATTAATTACATTTTAAGTAATAACATTATTCTGTAGAAGCATATTCTCATATCAAGGGATCACTAATTTTCCCTTTACCAGAAGTGGGGCGAACATCTCAAAGAGCTTCAATTAACGACTGTTGTTTTAAGGGCAATCTAGTCTTTGCAAATTGATTGTTTCTGAATATATTAAATCTTGTGTTATCTCCTAATTTTATTTTCACACATTTCCACCGAAATTGTATTTAAATCATTAATTAATAGTTATACTTTTCTTTTTTTCAGATGTGGACAAAAAGATGGAATTAAGTGATCTTCAGAAAGATGGAATAATTGACGGACAGGAAAACGTAAATTATATCTGTTGAAGGCGGTTAGGTATAAATCTCTTTTGAAGGAATTTTCCCCAATGTTAGTAGCTTTATAGTCTATCTTCGTTTTTAGAAAAAATATGGAATAAAAGAGAATTCTTAGCGGAAAAAGTTACACTTTGATGCAAAGAGTGACGTATCAGGCGTGATGTGGTGGAATTTCATCATTATGAATATAAAGACGCGAAATTTTCCACAAAAATAATTTTATTGCTACCCGGGCTTCAATATTACTACATCATCATCGGGTCTTTTGATGATGATGTGTTAACATTGAAACCCGGGTAGTAATAGAATTATTTTTGTGAGAAGTTTCACGTTTTTATATTCATAGTTCATTTTGATGAAAGCTATCGACTGATTATGCTTTAATAATGTATAAATAGTTCATTTTTAATATATAATAATTATTTTAATTTAAAAATAATAAATACCGGGCAAAATAACAAAAGGATCAAAAAAGGACATCATTCAAGACATAGATACCTTACATAGGAAACCGAAGACTCTAAATACGCAGTTATTATTTATACGTAGGACTCGAGTTTGATTTTATGCTCATTGTACTTTACAGTTTAACTTCCTCTATGTAACTATATTAATACTGTGTTTCAATTTTCCTGTGCATTATACTTCACTTTGCTTTAGATCAACTAGTTAAGTGTGATTGTTCCCGCTTAAATAATGAAGTCATCCAAAATTTAAGACCTTCTATAGGATTTCAGTAGAGTTTTGTTTTATTTTGTCAATTCTTCAGGTACTTGACATTTGAAAAAGATTGAGATAATATTACTATTGTTTATATTGACTTTTAAAATTATATATAAGGACCAAAATTTATACAGTATGACAGAGGTCCTGGTAACTCAGTGTGTAGAGCGCTTATCTACTGTGCCGGGGACCCGGGTTCAAGAACTGTGTCGTCTATGGTCACCTCAGGTTAAGTCCTACCTGAGTGATTTCCTGGGTATCAGATCTTCCTGGGAAACCAGAAGTGTTTCAGGGAAAGGCTCTGGTCCCTAAACTTTGATGTGTGAACATTCACACGTCGTTGGATTTAGTACTAGGCGGGTTCTCTACCCTGATGTATAGCACCAACATTAGGATTGAAGTCAGTCTCATATGACATATAGTTAGAATAAGGGTGCTTGGTGCTTTCATTACTCTATTGTTTTCTTTTGCCGTATACGCAAGTGATGAATGATTTTGTGTGTAAAAATAATTTTTTAACTATCATTAAATGAATCGATGCACCAAATGAATATTAATGTATGGGTATATCATTTTATGTCACAAGATTTCAACTTAGTTTAAATTATACGAGGGTTTAAAAATCGCATATCATTCAATCAACTAACATTTTCTCTCTCTCTGAGTGGAAATTTTTCGTAGGCGTTTCTAGGTATAAACCTCTTGGTGCTCTTTTTCAAAATGTTGGAGTATTTTAGATTAAAAACACAATAGTTTTACTCTTGTAATTACCTTCACAGATTTCTATAAAGATAACTTTGGTTATAAAGTTCATTAGGTGAGGTCTTTATGGAGAAAGGAGGGCATGATGAATGAATTTTCCACACCATTTTTTGTGTAAGGCGTTTTTATGAAATAAGCATTAATTACGGATAATGATAGTTATACACGGAGTCACATTATAGTTGACTCTTAAGGATTGAAATTAGAGTAAAGGCAAACCGATCAGTGATGCAGCTACTTCAACGAACGGTGCCATAAAGTTAATTTTTTAGCGTACTAACCGAAAATATAAAGCATTTGAGCAAAGCATTGCAATTGAAGATAGAGACAGCCACCTAAATCTTTTCTCTAAACATTTGGTGACAAGAGAGATAGTCGAACGCAACTTCCCAAAAATTCACATTCAATCAACAGTGTGCATTTGAAGTGATATATGTATTATATTGAATTCCTCTAAATGCTTCCACATCGTGCTTGACAAACGTTCGTGTAAGACAACTGATGAAACGTGTTCCCAATCTCCAACCAAGAAACGCAAGAGCGATCAATTATATTGTGTTATTACCATGTGCAATGCCTTTAAGATCCATCGTAACAAAGATTTCAAAATACTCTATTATTAAAAATAATATTGAAATCGTTGCATCGTTGAATTACTCAAAGATGAAAATAGTTCACAATGAAATAAATTATTCATTAGAAAGTGTCCATCTATGGGCGGCTCCTTGACTTCATTTTTTCTAAAATTGTCTGTAATAATCAGGTAAAAAATTTTATGTAGTCTAAGCACTCATTAGGTCCGTTCAGTGGAAAAGTTTAAAAACATATAATTGTCTTTGGCGTACAAATAGAACATCCACCGCAGTCCGACCCATGACAGACATTTAAATGACTGAGGGACGCTTGAGGTATTTCGTATTTAAGAGACTTAAAGTTTAAGTAATCGTAAATTGAGAAATAGTTGAGGCCTACATTGTGGAATTCTATTATGAGGATAGGAAAAACAGACTAAATACTTTGCGTTCTACGAGAAATTTGTTTGTTGATCAATTGGTGCACATTCAGGACTGAATATAGGCTAGTGAAACTAGTTTATCAATAAATACGTCTTTTCGAAACGCAAAGGCACCATTCTGTTTTTCTCCTATTGTCTTCAATCAAAATATTGCATGTGATTTCGCTTGAAAAACGAAATGTGACGTTTCTTAGTGATCACCAGCTTCATTGGCGTAGACAGAGGTCAAATGTTTCAATGCGGAAATAATCTCTCTTTGGATCGATGCTTTTTTTTCGCACTCTCTTTAGATTTTGGAATCTCGGCATCGTGTGCACGTGATGAGGGTCCGTCCAGGCTCTCACCTCGACTCTTACGCAGTTGAGTCCCAACACTCCTGCCGCAGTGCCCCTTTTGCTGATGGGAGACGGAGGCAAGGGACACCTTCGGAATGAGTAATGGACGCTGCGGAAAACGCGTTCCCTCCGATCGCGATGGGACGGGAGGCCATGCGGCCGTCTAGTCCCGATCGTTTCCATAGTTTCCGAATGGTTGACTCCTACGCCTACACTTGTAAGGAAAAATACGCCACCGAAAATCGTTCGCTGTTGATTAAAAGTCCATTGGCATGTTTGAATGCATAGCTACGTATTTTAATAAACATGGCTTCCGCAACGATATGCCTTCTGAAGTTGATTAGAATTGGCAGTTCGTGTGTATGATGTATGTGTTTGTATGTATGATCTCTCTATATATACTATATATATATATATATATCTGGTGGAATGCAGCAGTTTCACCTGTAGGCACTGATGGCGCAGATCACGAGGATCGGCCCGGTATCAACTGCCATAGCTGGGGACGAGAGTTAAGTTCACGGAATCGGTCGCAGTACTGCGATGTGGAAGGCGAAGGGAAACTACCACATTAAATATTTCCCTAGAAAATGTAGCCCTGCATTCAAATATATGACGTGATGGCATATGGCTGCAGTCAACCAATCATCGATTTGAAGTACTGATGATGATATATATATTTTTTTTTTATCTCTCATTTGAAGATAATTTAGCTTATTTGAGTCATATTTCTGAAGAGATATTCGACTGAAATATTTTTCGGGCGACTCGACCGAAAACTAATTTGGTTAAAATACTCAAATCGCAACACTATTTCCGGCATTAATGATGATTTAATTTTTAAGAATTTAGGGCTTAGAATTAATGAGTGACAGAAGAAACGGAAAACACCGTATATACAGTAGAGCTCCACGAATCATATTAAAAACATAAACGTTGACTATGACCCCACGTCGCATGGGGTATATTAATCGAGGTTTCATAATAAATATTCCAAAGAATACGACCTTCTTTCTCAGACGTATTTATCAGAATTACGCAGAATCCCAAGTCTAGTTTCCATCTGTTTCAGTTGATTATCAAGCCTTGGTGTCAATTGACATAACATTTTCTCCAATCAAAGACGAATACAATTTTTGAAATCGTATCTGAAAGCAAAATCCTGGATTTTGAAAAAAACATGGAAATTTTTCTCGTATTTTGGAACTTTGAATAATTCAACCTAGATATGAAATGTGAATCTTATAATTCGTATGTCTGGAAATAAAATCATTGAGAAAGGAAAAAAAAGATACTAAGAAGGACCTGAGCTATATATCTGAGATATTGCATCTCTGATACCAAAACATTTCAACCAGAAATTTCCTTGCACACAGTGCTGACATTATACGCGCTATTTGTCAGTGGTTGCCGCTCCCCCGAAGATTATGAGTTGACACCGAATATATATTCTACAAAAAAAGTTTTAAGTGGCAAATTTTTGAAAATATGACCAAATAAATGAAAACATTATAGCGATTTACACCAATATTGGAAACATGAAGCGTTTAATAAAAAATTGCATAATATATATAGTACTTCATATGAAAGTTCAGGGAGATTAATAATACATATATCTATATCGTATCTATTAGTAATAATCTATATAGTACATATTATTATAGATCTCAAGGTTTAATGCAGGCTTTTTTTCCTCATTTATTTATTAATTGAAAATATGAATCGAACGTGTTTAAAAACAAATGAGTTTTCTGAACCATTTAAGTCACATTTGTTCGTGTTTCATTGTGACACAATTTTTCACAATTACTCCCAGAGAAACATTTAAACTATATGTCCCTAAATTTAACGAGTCATTGAGTTGAAATAAGTCTCCGAAATGCAAACCATATTTGAATGTGATATCCAATAAATTAGCAAAGTAAATTCCGTAATAACGGTCGCGTTTCCCAACGTGTCCTGTGACCAATGACTAATCTTCTTTGTGACAATATGCTTGAGGTATATTCTCTTATCTCCAATCGAAGTAGGTATTCACTATATGACCAGTATAAAATATTTCTCGTTATGAAGACTGCACATTAATAAAATTGTGGTGATAAAAAATTCATTACCGCAGTATCGATATATCTAAGAGGAGATTAGTTCCTTACCTTTGGTCTCGATTTGGAATACTAGGCATGCGCGTGGGTGTCTGCAAGTCTGAGTTATTTCACGTAGGAAGAAGTGTTAGATGCATTTCACCCCCATCGCGAGGAAGCCCATTTAAAATCCTACGAGAAAAAGACGATGAGCCACTTCATCTCCTCGATGCAGCGGCAATTATCATTTAAAAAAAACACCGCGTTCCTTTTCATTCTGTTCTAGGAGTAGAGCCACCTACCGCGAGACAAAGACGTCCGCCAGCCAGCATGAATGGAGAGAGCTGAGTCTTCAGTGATGCGGCCCCGGCGACCTGATTACAGATCGTCCTTGGGCACGGCGCGTTATGCCCCCCTTGGGCGGGGGGTGGGGGGGGGTATGCATTTAACGTCTCCCGTGTGAGCGGCGCTTGCATGTGACCGAGAGGGATTAACTGTATGAGATGGTGACACCTATTACTTGAAGATGCCAATTCAAGGTCTGGGTCCCCTTGGAGGGAACAAACACCTAAGTCGCATACGTGGAAAGGGAACCTGGCGCCGAGTGTAATGTTACGCTATAGTACCTCGTAAAAAACGGTTAGGGCGAGGAAGTGTATGACTGAAACACTACGTGATACATAGTACCACGTCGCACGTTAACTCGTCAGCGAGGGTTGTGTTTACCCCGTCCAAATGGGGTGGAATAGAGGACGCACTTAAGTGTTATTCTCCAGAGTCGATGAATTTGAACGGTAAACAGTTAACAATTAAGTCAACGTAATTAATTTAACAATACTCTACAATAGGAAAATGTCCCTTAATCATGTTCCGCTTGGTGAACGATAGTTTCGCTGTGTCATGGGAAGGATAAAAAAAGTATATAGTAAAAGTTATTAAACGAACATTTATTACAAGTCATTAACGGTCATAAGAGCGAAAACGATCTCACCAT
Source organism: Rhinocypha anisoptera (assembly GCA_011762765.2). Taxonomy (NCBI): domain Eukaryota; kingdom Metazoa; phylum Arthropoda; class Insecta; order Odonata; family Chlorocyphidae; genus Rhinocypha; species Rhinocypha anisoptera. Next base: position 19,273 of record WURS02198979.1, read on the forward strand.
ATCAGAAATAAACAGCAGAAGACGCGATTAATACCGACTCAAACTCCCGACAGTAGTCTTAATGATCCATCAAAAACATACATCCTCATCTCTCTGACTGGTAGGCCACTTTAAAATAATTATACTATGCATGAATAAAGGTTTCAAAGAATTCGCTTTTTCTAGAACATCAAACATGATTGTTCGTCTGTTAAAGACTGATACTTTCAAAACTATTTATTAACTTATTATTTGACGTTAGCGCTAAGAGTGAAGATGGGGCTTGACGGAATTAAAACGTCTGACGACTATGATTTTCCCATTTTCCATTTTCCCCTATTTGTTAAAATGTTATAGCGCTTCTTAAAAGTTTCCAATGTTTACAAGTAAGTCCAACAACCATCGTTACACAAACTATGCCTACCAGTACCCCACCACTTTCGGTTGAAAAAGTTGGTGTGGGACCTAAAAAAATATTCAAATCCAAGCGAGTTTTCTTTTTTATTACCTCAACCATATTTATTTTAATAATAATAATATATTTATTATATATTTATCAAGTCTTTTCCGTCGCATATCTTAGTTTCTACACGTCAGAGGAATACCACCAGCGAGCTAGATGCGGGATGATCTCAGACCAGCCATCGCAACAAAGATCTTAGAAGGGTAGGAAGCTGCAGCGTTGAACTGATTCACAGTGAGGGAAAACGCCATGGCGTTTCGCTACGGAAGGTAACCACGTATGTCAATCGTGTGCGTAACGTGGGGAAGGGTCACTGGGGGGGAGGGAGGGAGGGGGGGGAGAAGAGTGGGGAACGACTCCTCTCCCTGAAGAAAAAAAACACGCGCGCACATCTTACTGAACCCCCTTCTCCCCCGTAGGTGCGTAGCGGAGCAAAGCAAGTCTATCTCCCTGTCTCTCGTTCACTCCCTCTCTCTCCATCTCCGACTCCACCTTAATGCCCTTCTTGGCAACCTTACCCCGCGGGCTACGGGGCTTCATTTGTAAGTCAAAGTTGCCGCGGCGTCTACCCTCCCTACGCCTCCCCTTTCCCCCTCCTCCCCTGAGCCTGTGCCCGGAATCCGACGACGTCGGGTGGGGTGCATGTGGGAGGATAGGAAGGAAGGAAGGAAGGGGGGGGGGAGG
>WURS02199194.1:0-20393 GCA_011762765.2 Rhinocypha anisoptera
AAGAGTGGCAGGTCAAGGAGGGGGGAGTGGGAAGAGTACAAAAATTCGTTAACAATTTTGTCTTTTGATCTCACACACATCTCAGTTGGAGATTTTAAAATCATTTACCTAGTATTGACAGTAGATTAGACAACAGAATAATAAGCTATGCAATAATAACTATGTAACTACTACGTAATAAATGCTTAACTTTTAATGGACAGAATTTTTATTGAATAACGTCCTTTCAGTTTATGAGAAAAAGGGGTGAGCTCAGAAGCAAAAAATGTTTTGGAAAAAATTATATTCTTTCCTCTTGGGTCTGCTCCCCAAAAAAGTAGGTGCTTGGGATTCACGAGGTCACTGCTTAAAAGAGTGCATATGGTACTCTATTTCCATGCGCGCATATTGTAAATGACTATGCTTTAAAATATATCACCACCTTGATAACAACACCCTTGTGTTGAAACCATATTTGGTTGTAAGAAAGATACGTAGTGTGAAAAATGGACCAGTATTTTACAATTGTTTGCAACATGTCCAATGGTGTTGTGAATCTTGTGAATGAAATTCTTTGTTATGTACTGGCACACCAGGTGAGTACTAATAAATTAAGCTTAAATTTTGTCACTGGGGGAGTAATCCTAACTTCCCACCATACGAATCAGTGGAAGCGGGCACATTAAAATGCTAACGGACACAGTGATTGATCCACCTAGAGCCGGGTAACCTCCTTTCCCTCATGACTAATTAGCTTAATTCCGTGACCTCACATTAACAACAAGTTTTGAACCCTGAATTTTGGTGAAATTAATCTAACTCGGAGAAATTTTTCCAACCGTTCAACTGTTCCAAATCAACTATTTCACGGTTAGCATTCGAGTCAAAGAGTTCCTAGTTGGGCATTCAATTAGGTTAAACAATTTTTACCACAAGGAATAGAGCCCAGAAATATCTAAGCAGTGACCAAGGGAATTCTGCCTCACAAAATGGATAGTTGAAAATTAACTATTCAATAGTAGTAGTATCATTTTTTTAAATAGGGTGTGATGACGGCTATGACCATTTAGAACCTTACACATCATAGAATGCTACCTTTTAGATGAATACAACACCCCCAGGCCCTATGCAGGACTCATACCTGTGACATTTGGATTAGCCAGAAAGTTTGCAACCCACCAGGCTGACTTGTTTATTTTTCTATGATGGAAATAAAATAATTCTGGGAGGATGAAATGGGTATATCTCAACAATTTTTGGCTTATGAACAGCTATTTGCAGCATCACTTCAGCAGTCTTGGTCTTAATTTGCCCAGATAAACTATCAGCTAAGGAATAAACTACTGCAAAAAAGTAACGAGCAGAGTCCTTATCTGCCAGGACTTCCTTTCAACAAAAATTGACGATCTCAGGCTTCACTCGTGGACGTTCTGAATATCCATGGTTGGAATAATAGAGGTATCATACTACTCTACAGTTCTTCAGTATCGTACTTTTCCACAGTTTTTCAGTGGAAAAGCATGATACATCCTTCATTCCAACCATGGATTTCCATTTAACAGTTTATATTATTTCGAGAATTATTTTCTTGTAGATAGATGAACAATTTTGAAAATAAAAATTTATTATGAATTCCTGTGAAAATTAAATAATTGTTTTCAATCAAAATTTTTTGTTTTCACTTAAAAGTGATATTAAATAAATAAAATTAAAATTGTTTTGCCATTCATGAAACTTTATCTGATTTAAATTAAAATCTGATATCCAAATGCTTTAAAATTTTTGATATCCTAGAATGAAAACTATGTTTTAACACCTTAGAGCTTCAAAAATTGGACTTAAGCTTTTTGTGATTGAAAAAATGCAAACATTTTGAAAGGAGATGGGTTAGTGATCCTTCCTTAATCAGTTTAACTGACAGATAAAATAGCAATTACTTCTATTAGGCCATTGTCTAAAGGCCTGTAAAAATATCTTTTACCTGTAAAATGAAGTTTCATCCGGGCTGTTGTTAAATACCTGAAGGAATTGAGACCTTCGTAGATGGTACATGAACTGGGGATATAAGCTAAAGTTCTCTGCCAAACGGAAACTGTTTGGATCATCTTTGGCATACTCTCCAAACTTCTGACACTGTAAAATAAATGTGATAATTCACAACGATGAAGAAATATTTACGACCATAAATTCAAATATTTACTTCTGCATAATATATTATGAAGCAGTATATTGTGCTATAGCAAAAAGAATGCCCTGAAGAGGATATAAAAATGAAATGTTGGCCTGCTTTAAAAACTGAACATTACTGAAGGCAAATAGCTTCAAGAATCAGAAATTTATCTTAAGATTGTGGTTAATATCTGAGGAGATATCCATATGCAAACTGGTATTAGTGGTAGTAGTTTGTTAGAATATTCAATAACCAAAATCGATATGTTTATGGAGAAATACAAATGTTTTCTGTTCTGACAATAGATTTAAATATTGTAGAACATACATCTCTTTGACTGGTAGAAGTGCTATGTTTATGTAATTATTCTTTTAGGAATAAATATGAAAATATAAATGCAAAATAAGGCTAAAATAAAATTATTTATGGAGTTAATTGTGACTTCATCTGTAAATAAAATACTGACATATACATTCGTAAGAACACTATATTAACTTTTTAAAAGAAATAGACAAATAGGTGATAATTATTACATAAAGATGATCCTCTATAGAGTACTTGTTTTCCAATTTGGATTAGTTCCCAATTATTCCATACACCTATCATAATACTCGGAATCATTGTAGGATATATTCCCCATATTCAATGAAGTCTTAATTAACATCAATGCCACATAATGCCCACTAAATTATGGCTTAAACATTTCCTTTGGAAATGTACTACAGGTGTTTTCTTCAGTTCAAACCATAAAATTCTCAATTGAATACCTTGATCATTTTGTGAATCTTTGGTTCTCTCTGACAATCTTTGGTTCATGCATCTCTATTTGCAGCATCATTTCTGCAGTCTAGGTCGTGATTTACCCACATGAGCCGATGGCCAAGAAAAAACTAACCGATAAAAGCCGTTGAAAACAAGAAAGAAAAAGACAAAAGGTCCTTAAACTCAATGGTAAAAGCCTTTACTGATGTTTTAAACACATTTCATTTTGATCAGCATTTAAAAAATGAATCAGTGACTTTAACAGCTCAAAAGATCCCACCAAATAAGGCAGCACTTAAAAATGATATAATACATAATGAAATGACCTGACAAAATCAATTTATAATCTCTTTTCCTTTCATCCCCAAGGAATTTATCTGTTTTGTGTGGGTATCCAAGCACAGATTTCATTTTGTAAACTTGGGTGCTAAAAACCCTTAGGTGTCCAACAACAATGAAGAGATCACCCACCAAACGAATCAGTTGCCGGTCAACCCATCTGAGAACGTCAGGACCATCGTCTGTCGTCTCCGCCCTGTACACCACCATCCGCGCCATGAGCACAGCCGCTGCTTCCTGGTCAAAGCCTGCGCTGATGTGCATGTGATTGGCACTTGCGTCTGCCCAGCTGAGTGGGGGAGAGAGGGAGATAGAGAGAGAGGTTTAAGTGCTGAGCAAGGTCATACGGAAAGTGAATTGTGGGTCAACATATTAGAAAACATGGCTTCACATTGCCGAGCACTTTACAATTAATTTCAGAAGTCTTGGTTGATCACGAACATAATAAAATTCGGGTCAACATGTTTGAAAGAATGGCTTCACATTGCCAAGCACTTAATAATTTATTTCAGAGGAGCCTTGATGTTTTCAATAGACAGCATCTTTTTCTCATGTGATCAGCATATTTTTCTAGCTAAAAAAAGGACTTATACCTTAGGAAAACAATTGTTAGAAAAATGGTCCCTTTTTTGAGTACTGAATAGCATCTAGCTCAGTTTTATCTCTTCTTCCATTCTCTCTCTCTCTCTCTTTAGCCCTTCTAGTTCCATTCAATTTAAAAATGTCGCAAAATCTTCACAATGATACAGAGGATTTCTGGTGCATGATTAAGCATTGAAAATAAATTTGTAGGTACTAAAAAGTAGAGAGTTGATGCAGAATATTGGATAACAACAGCCTCTGCCAACCTTAACCAGCAAGAAAATTCTTAAAAATACATATTTATCCACATAATATTATAGGTAGGAACATGACCTGAATGATGTCCTACTTAACTGGTAAATACCTACTGTCAAACTAAAAATATGTAATGGATACCAGGATTTAAAATTCAGTTACAAGAATATGGCCGAATCAATCTCAACAAGATTGATACAAAATTGTAGCTTGTCTATGCTGCATGGAACAAGACAAACATTTTGAAACTCCTTTTCTTGACATGTTATTCAGCATAAACAAATAAAGCACCCACTTTTTCACCTTCTGGCTCAAACCCAAAATTTTAAACCTCTGTAAAACCACAATAAAGATATTTATTGGCACCAAACTTTAAAATTATTTGGATCGATTCTTTGTGAATAGGTATGCAAACTCTTATGCTTTTTAAATTAACACTAAAGGAATTGTTGTGAAAAATGTACAACAACATTTTCTCATTACCAGGTGGTATGCAATAGATAAATGATGCATGAATAGTTCACCTGAGGCACTAGCAATTTAATTGTAACTGCAAATTATATGAACTGTAGTGTGAGTTTTCTCAGCGACAGCTAATCCTTACTATTATCAGCCATTTTTTCTGTTACTTGACTGGCCTAACTTCAAGACTTTGAGAGTTGACGTATAAACAGTGTTTTTTTGCTTGCTATCATTCTGAATGCTTGAGGTTTTGTTCCGGAGGACACATGAGGTTTGGACACAACAGGTGTTCACGCAGGGGGATGGATCACATGGCATTGGAGAGGGGACAACGAAAACGAGACTCACTTCCTGGCTATCGTGGTGACTCTTATGCGCCGCTGACCGCTAGAGTGTTGGTACTGCGTGATGAACTGGATGCACCCTCGACCACCTTGCGGGATTGGTGCAGTGTGCTGTTGGCGGAGAGAGAACAAACAAACGATTGCAGGTACTTTGGATCCCAAAACGTGCAACAATAATAATAATAATGATATAATAAAAATAATATTGTTTATTTTTCTCGGTTGACAATAAGTTGAGTTCATTACATTCAATAAAAAACAAGCAGCTATTGTATTGAGCATGTCAAGTATAAATGTACAGAATAAGTATCTTTCTAATGCAGATATGTATCCAACTGGGACAGATTCTGAATCAAATAAGCTTTTGTAAAGTAAAATCGGTCACTTAGTTGTTGAGATTTGTTAAACTTTTATCCAAAGAGACTTTTCATGACGAAATGTCCAGTTTGTTTAGTAACCCTTTCGTGTCGGAGTCCTAAACTGGTATGCAGTCCCTGCATATGAGTGGGCAACAAAATAAACCAAAAATGACCAAAATAAAGGTCGTCCACACTGGGGGGATGATTCTGAACACCTGATATATTGGTCGTTCGGCACAAAAGGGTTAATTTTTCGAGTCGCACAACGTTGCATTCTCTTCTTAAAGGCTTATATTTTCACATGTTCCTGGTTTACCATTTGCCATGAGATCTCGAGTGGCAAACGTGTCGGGGGATCTTCTTTCATCCCCTTTTACAATGCAGTGTAGGGCCCAGTTCATTCCTGAATTACAACCTGAAAATTTCTTTTTAGCTTGGACTACAAATCGGTATAACCATGTTCCCTGAAGTTGGTTTAACATACGGTTTATTTTGGATATGCGTATAACGACCATTTAACTTTCCTAGTCATCACAGATTCCATTCTCTCGAATCGCATAACTGACCTGGAATAGGACTTAAAATAATTAATCCCCAACCTCTATCCAACCACCCGTGAGAGATAGCCCCTTGTCCCTACATCCCCCCAGCTTCATTAAGGTCGTGAAAACACTTCATTGTCTCCACAGGTAAGGGAGTTTGTCATGTGTGACAATACAATGATAATTTAGAATGGGAAGAATTCCTGTTTGGACCTTGCATTCTGTTTGGAAGGCATTTGTAGTTGTTTTCATGCTTGTTTGTAGTGAGCAGTCTAACAGTGTCCCGCATGATGTGGATCATGTTCTGCTATTTTGTTTTTCATGCTATTCTGTGTGTAATATATGTATCCTAACACTTGCATTTTGGAGTGCATGTGAACATTTGGTGGTGGCTCACCCCCTGCCACATGCCCTTCCAGCGACTTGCAGGGTAATACGTAGAAGTAGACTTGAAATGCTTTTGGTTTCTTTTTTTTTTAATGTAATGAGAATGCCCCATAACATGGCAAAGTATCCTGTTCTAATCTTGGTTGTTGGATGGACTTGTTCGTTTCAGCAAGGCCACATCCAATCGGCATGCAAAATGATTTTAACACTTTTTCGCAAGAGCCCTAAACTTATATACAGTCCCTGCGAAAGTGTGTGCGACAAAATAAACCAAATATAACCCAAAACATTACTAGTACTAGATAGGAGAAGATGTTAGGCTGCAGTCAACCATTCTTCAGATTGAAGAACTGATCATGATGATGAACAAAAAAAAAAGGTTGTTTGTACTGAGGGGGGGGATGATTCTGAATGCCCAATATATCAGTCGTTCGGCACGAAAGGGTTAATCTAAGAAACGAGGACAAATTGTAATTTCCACTTTAGAAACTTATTCTTTATTCCGACATCTTTTGGTGTACTAACCATTTTCAAGTCCGAAAGTTTCAGTGTAGTACACCAAAATATGTCAAGACAAAGAAGAAATTGTTGTACATACACATGATAATGCTACGGGTGTAGTGAAACTAATCATGTCAATAAATACTTTAGTGGGAAGCAAAGTGTTTAATCCTTATAAGATGAAACAGGACCACAAAGTCAAGGCCTCTTCAATCAACTACATAAATAAAAATTTTTTTAAAAAAGACTGTTGAAATAGACTACATCTGGTCGATTACTTTCAAATATTCATTTTCTCCTTGGTAAATGTGACTTTCCTGCATTTCATTATAACAGTTTATGTATGGTTCACAGGAGCCATACTTTACCACCCCATTACTGTATACTTTATCCATGGTTTTTCTTATGCTTAATACCTATTATGTATTTTTCTACCCTCTACATAATTCTCTCCAATGCTGTCTTGAATGCATCTTTGGCTCTCAGTATCCGTTCCGTCCATTTTTACTTCCTTCTTTTGATTTTTGCAACAGATGCCTCTCTTCCCCTACTTGTCCAAACACTTGTTTCTTCCCTACAGCTTCACTCGTTTTCCTCTCTGCCCACTTTACTTTCACCAATCCTTCGCCAAACTCACATCTTTGAAACTTCAAATATAAGTTAACAGCCTGGCTACTCATGGACCAAGTGAAATCCGTTGTAAGCAACATTCCACATGAAGGCATACACTAACATTTTCTCTGTATATTAAATTAAGCATCCTCTGATCAACCCCTTAGTTACACATAACATTTTTCTCTAACGCTGTTCTTCTAATGTCTCTGCTGATATGTCCTATTTCTTCCACGATGCTATCCTAGTAACTAAAATTTTGTACCTATTCCAATTTATACTTCCTAGACTTATATTTAACGCAGGCAGGTCGCTTTTCCAGAATGTCATCACATTTGTTTTAACACAATTTATTTTTATCTCAAACCTCTCACATAATTTCAGCCCCATGCCCAATAATCTCTTGGGACCTCTCTCTTTGTCTAATCGGTTAACTATGGGTCGGTCATACGAGAATAGCCTTAATCGATTCGCCACCAACTTTTACTCCTGATTCCAAATCCCACCATGCCCATTACACCTTTCCATATCCCCGGGAATAAGGTCAAAAGTTGCAGCGACAACGGAAAGCTCTCACCTAACATTTCTGCCTAGTCTAAGAAATGAGGACTTCTGTAAAGACTCTCAAAAAACTTCTGTACTTGACATGTTACGCTGTACGAGACCATGTAGACCAAAACAAGTCAAATTAGAGAAGTTTTTTACAGTGGAAATTGCAAGTTGTCCTAATTTCTTAGATTATGGAGTGATGATTTTTTAATAAATATTATATTTCCATAAAAGAAATATAATAGTTATTAAAAAACCATCACTCTATCATGGAATTCCACCAAGTGACGGCCTCCACAGCAAACTTTGTTTTTGGATTATGGATCACTTCCGTCTCGTCACGCCTGACTCTATATCGTGATTTTCAATCACTCACCTGATTAACGACTTCAAAGAAGAAGGCACACGTTGTGCTTGGGTTGAATGTGCAGAACTTCCACTGACATGTGTTGCCGATGCCAATCTCCTGATCTGACACGCAACCACTCTTGACATTGAGGGAGACGCAAGGTCCTATGGCACCAGAGACTGGAAGGAGAGAGAGAGAGAGAGAGGGTGTGTGGGTGGAGACATCAGCAAATGATGGACAACAGACGCACAGCAATGAAACTCGAAAGCATTAAGCATAGTTTCGGTGGTGCCGTCAATGAGTTAAAAAAAAGTTACCTTTCAATTCCCTCGAGGCTTTGACTTCGAGTGATCCGTTGAACGCCATCTTGAACTCTCCCTTTTGATCTCGGGCAAACACGCGCTGGAATGTCTGCTTGAACAGCGTCGAGTTGAACGAGTCCCCCATCACCATGTGGCCACTGTGTGCGAGCAAAAGAGGGGGCGCAATAAGGCAGAGGGGGCGCAATAAGGCAGAGAGAAAACCGTATAAGGTGATACCGCGACCACCCACACCCATTTCGGTTCTAGCGTCCTCATTTTTTTCACAAGGATCGAAACACAAAAATTGATCCGCGAGGAAAAAAATGTTTTCATCGAGTAACATTAGGCTACTTGAGGCATCAAAACCCTTTTTTCAAACATTATTTACTAAAGAGTATCATCATTACCAACAACGAATATCAAAATCAGATCATGGTGTTACACATATCACAGACCTATCAGTAGAGATGCCCGGCTTAAAGCAAAAGTCAACTGTTTTGGTGGAGTATGGTGGTGGTGGCTGTAGCATGTGTGAAGAAGGCAGTGACAGCAGCAGTTGTGCAGGTATCTTTCAAATCCTCGCTACCCTTGCTTCAAGTACACCGATGGTACAAACTACCATGGCAACATAAAAACTCTGACTGGGTTAGCCTGGTGGGTAGTGTGCTCGCCGGCTAACCCACAGGTCGCAGGTTCGAATCCCGCCCAGGAAATGGGTGTCGTGTTTGTCCATTTTGCTTGTTTCTATGATGTGAAGAGATGCGAAATGACCACAGCCGTTGAAGCACCCTATACGCAAAAATACTACCACTACTAACATATTAAAACTTTGTTTGTGGCTCTGAGTATTACTGTGTGGTTTTCCAGTGCTTCGAGAGTTTAATTTTTCAATCTGGTTACTTAGATATAGAGAAACATTTATATATTAGTATAATAAATTATGAATATCAATGCTCATTGAAATGTTGCGTCAACACAATGGAACAATTACTGAATGAGTACAACCTGAGAATATATTGAAGGAAGACTATAATACTAGTATGCGGAAGAGAGAAGCCTAGTGCAGACGTCGAGCTACAAGGAGAGAAATCAGAACAAGTGGAATCCTTTCCCTTCATTGGAAGCAGGATTACAAGATGAAAGTTCTGTGGATATCAAGGGTAGATTAGCTCAGACTAAGAAGGCGTTCAAGACAAAGAGGCAACTACTATTCTCAAGGAAGACTCGGTACAAACGAGGAAGCGATATGTAAAAACATTCATATGGAGCATGACACACTATGGATCAGAGACACTGGAACATATGGACTACTGGAAAAGCAAACTGAAATAGAAGCCTTCGAAATATGCTGCTGGAAGAGGATGCTGAAAATCAAGTGGACGGACAGAGGTAGGCTCGAGGAAGTGCGGAGGCATAAGAGCGGAGGAAGCTAACTCAACGTGGAGTACTATAAGGATAAGAAGAATATGGTGGACAGGACGCACACCCGGAGGCATAATATGTTCGTGAAGAACATAACTGAAGGAAAAATAGAGGGGTAGGCCCCTCGAGGAAGGCCGAGGGGCAAATATATATATATATATAGGGCAAATTATCAGAGACGTTAGAAAGAAGACCTACCAAGGGGGGTAAGAAAGCTACCACTGGATAGGTAAGGATGGAGGGCTGCGGTCAACCAATCTTCGGATTGAAGTAATGATGATGACGATGATAAATAATCAAGTGTGAGAATTTGAGAAAGAGAAATGACCTGTCGTGAATCTGGTAGCATCAAACACACAGGTCATTCCCAAACCCCCCCAAAGAGGGCAGCACACTCACCCCGTGGCGTTGCAGCACTGCTTCATCTCGAGCAAGCCCGTTTGGTCGAGCGCGCACGAGTAAACATCGATGGCATGTCCCGAAGACGACGCTCGTGCTGCGAGGGCCTCGTAGTGACGAGTCGCCTTCTTGGTGTACTTGGCGGCATCCTTCTGGAGGTCGTGGTGGGACCTGATCGGCTGGCGGAGGTCGTCGTTGACCACTTGGCCCGGCCCCTGGGAGCATGGTCCCCAAACAAACAGCATTATGCGTGCGCCGGTGTTGGGGTAGGTGCACTGCAAAGAAGAAGAAAACCCGATGCCGAATCAGTCGTCGTTGTGCACTGCACCCTTTCCAAACTGCGCCAAAATTCCTCAGAGAACATTCCAAAATGCACTGCATGAAATCTTGCGATTGAAACATCACTTGATCCGAAAATGTAATTATCACGTGATGTTTATGCATGACCCGAGCTAATATCACTCTCGTGAAAAGGCATGATAGATTCTATTGTCTGGATATATTTACATGCGGTGAAGAATGGAGAAAGTAAAGTCAACAAAGAGAAAAACAAACAAACAAGTGATAAGGATGGTATTTTTTTCCTCCAAAAGTCTTCTCAGATTGTTTTTTCAAAATTATCAATAGCGTTTCATTAATTGGTCATATCGATTATGTCTGATGCATCAACTACATTCTACTCGTCATTGATCTGTTAATCTTAAATAATAATAATTTACACAAATCAATGCTACACACAGTGCCTATTCAATCAGAGTAGGTTTTCACAGGTTTATCATTCCAACCCCTTCTTGTGTGTGGGCGTTTTCCTGTTCACTAGGCTTTGTCATCAGCCATCTATTCTTACATTTTGATCACAAATTTTTAAATGTCTTTCAGGACTGTTAATAATTATAGTATAATTTCTATCACATGTTTTTTTGTAAAAGCTATCACTTTATTTTCATGTAATATTGTAACAATGACAAGGAGTTTGATGGAAGAAGAGACTATGTAGTCTCAATATAGCCACTTTAATAAAGAAATTCATATTCTCAGGTTAAAATTTGTGAAATTTGCTCATCATATTGAAATGAGACACAAAAATATATTTATTTCTTACAACCTAGGTTTCGACAATACATGTCATCATAAGGTGGATTCTACAGAAAATCTGATTTCCATGAAAGATTTTCTGTGGAAACCACCTTATGATGATATGTACACATGTATTATCGAAACCTAGGTCGTGAGAAATAAATATATTTTTGTGTGGAAGTTTTTCTATAATTTCAATATCCCATTAATAAAGGCATTTTATTATTGTTAATAAGCAGAAATGAAGAAATGGCTTCTTCAAAACTCATAATTAAGAATAAAAAGTAAATAGATAGCAAATAATGTTACATTGGAATTGCTATTCTGAGATTGATATGATATGAATGATTCTGCTTAAAACCATTAAATAATATTAAAATTCCTTGCACCTGCTGACAAGTCCAATAAAGGATAAACAGGTCAAGAGAACAAAGGAGAAGTATGGGAATCATAAATGATAATACAGATAATTGAAACATACCGGCCTTTTTTATTCATCGAAAGATTCTACTATAGTGTGTATGTATGTTGTATACACTTATGGCATATTGCAAAATATGCTTCGTAACTTAATCCTAAACAGTGGTATTTCATGGTATCCTTATTGGTGTGCGTTTTCTGTTATAATGTACATTAAGGAAATAAAGTGTTGTGTTTACAAATAGTGCACCATACAAAGTTCCAAAATGTATTTTCATTGTATTGTAAAATTGAAAATTATTGAAATTATTATTATTGAATTGAAATTAAAATTGAAAAATTAAAATTATTGAAAAAAAATACTGTATTGTAAAATTCAACAAAATGTAAGCATAACGAAAAATATGAAAATAAACTATTATTATATATTACAAAAATAAAAATATTTTTCTTGTGTTGATGTCAAGTCTTACACAGTCAATGCAAAGGAAAATTGATAACTATGTATTCCCTTTTTTTTCCACTTACTTGTTACAATTATCTCCCATTTTGATATCTTACATGCACTTCCTAGCTTCTCCATATTACCTAGTTATCATAAATAACTCAAGATTAATGAAGTGTAATAATAAAATAGTTTGGAGGCACATTCTCATTACTCTAATCTCTCTGAGTGTGGTTTGTTACAACATGAATATGTATTATCTTTAGTTACAATAACTTGGCTAAAACATTGCCTGGTTTTATATTTTAAACAAAGCATTATATTTTATTATGAATATTATCATTATATATTTTATTTGTTCATGTTCTTCAGTCGGACTCAATATGAAGCTATGATTTACCTATGGGTATGCAGATGTAAAAAGGCCAAGTCTTACTTTCAGTATTTTTTAATACAAAACCTACCCACCAATTTGAACCACAAGTTTGTTCACTCAAACACTATATGAATACCTGTGTCACCCTAAAACCAGTTGGCAGGCTTTATGTATACAATTGAACCATCACTTAACATCTTGCTTTCACTGACCAGAAAAATTTTATTGTGCTTAAAAATTTAGAATCACAAATTTAGGCATCAAACCTTTATAATGAACTAACAATTTTCCACAATCAATAAAAATGCCTGCCTTGATTAAAATTCTGTTGGTAAAACCTTCCAAAGCAAGCAACCGAAATCCATTTTACCATATTTTTTAGTTAATTTATTCAACTATATTCATGCTTGCTAAGAGGGATTTAAGATTAATTAAAATGTTTATGACAAACAGATGTAACACATTCCGTTTTAATGTGAGCATTTTCAATCCCATGGAATTGTGGAGAGAACTATTTCTTCTCTGAAACTATTCATAAAGAAAGGCATTCAGTTTTTTAACCCCAGTTTACACTCTCTAGAAAAGAAATTTGTGCAAATATGGGAACATGGCGTAAGAACAACCACCACATTGCAAATCCATTCCTCCAACTCGACCACACAGTGACATGTTTCCCCCCGTGGCAAAGAGCAGGGGCATGCTTGCTTGCTCACCGGTGACGTGTTAAGGTGACCACACAAATGTGCAGAGGAGAGGGAAATACGTGGGTTAAATACCACCGATTACCAGGCAGTCAAAAATACAACATGTTTAAAATAAACCCAAAAATATCTTCAAGTACTGATTTAGTTATATTTTGTGTTATTAACAATACAGGAGGTGGGGGCTTTACAGTTTTTTGAAGTGGAACACTTCTTATGGCGTATGCACCTGCCTCATCCCTTTTAATTTTGCTTAGAAGTTCTTAGAAGACTTTCAAAACAAGGGGAAATAAAAAAAAGCCAGGATATAGACGTTTGTATGCATGCATGAGCATCATGTGGCATTGTTGGTCCCGGCTTTCTTAAGCCTCTTAAACATATGAGGAAATAGGACTTCCGTCTCCTTTGTAATCCATTATTGTTGCATAATTTAACACTATGAAAAACATTAGTTCTTTCTTGGTAAATCCATTTTGAATTTTACATTCAGTGTGTGGCTTCATTGTCTGGCCAGCACTATCAGGCTCTTCAGAGCGGCAGGAAAGGTTTAAAAGGGTGGGAATGGAAGCAGGGTAGAAGGAAGATAAAGTTCATAAGTACCACCAAAACTCCGTTTCAACTTGTGGTTATTTCCAATTTCACCTCCTATTGCATACCATGCTCTCCCATGCCTTACTCCTGCCAGTAGTCGTAATTTGGTGCTTTTCTCGCTAGATTTAATGACTCTTGGTGCAAATGACTCCAGCTGTCAACGCACCCTAATATATAAACTTACTTACTTGAATGACTCTTGTTCTGGTTTAGCGACATATGTAACACACATAACCACGTGTGTATGTTCATAATTTGATTATTTATTTTATAGTGATCATTCATTATTAAGTAACAAAAATTTATAAACATAATTTAATTTATCACATTACACACACACATTATCAATATATGCAACGGTTAAAAAAACACTGACTGACTAACATACTCAAATTGAGTGTTATACTTCTGTCGGCCGAGACTTGACACATAATTTTTTTTGACACAATGTTTCACTCCTACTGCAGTGAGCAACTTCAAAAGTAAAAGGAATTTAAGTTGCCAAAAAATTATTCCTACGCACAATAAACGATTTCTATGCCACCCACAACAAAAACCTCACTTTGATATGCATTTGATTCGAAACACCACTGGGCAAATCGTAAAGTACTGGGCCATGCAAGCAACTCCACCCGGTTAGTTAGCTGGGAAATTTCTTTCAAGGTGTATTGAGTGTGAGTGATTAAGGGTCATTAAAAGTGACTCGGGATTAAAATACGGAGGGACTGAACTCAAAACATGAAATTCCTCGAGTGGGGATGTGAGGGGAGGATTTGGAAAAACAAGAGCATTTCACATCTGGACGTTACCCTCGTGGGATTGTCTTTGAAAAGTGGACCCAAACCAAGAGAAACCTATAGGGAATAGAAAACAGAAGCATTCAGAAGAAACAGAAAATGTTAAAATAGAAAACTCAATTTAAAAGCTCAAGAGTTGATAATTTTTTTAACAACATGAATCAGTAGCATGATATGGAAACCCAAGCCAACCTACAGGTCACTTTCAGTACAGCAGGTGAATGCACTGTGCAAGTTGCGAGGATTATTCATTTATTAAAATGTTATAATAAATGTATTATGCAAATAATAAATATAAATTCTTTTGTATTTGTTGAAAACCACAGTTGGCACAGGGAAAAGAGATTGCCACCCTTCAAAGGAAAAAAATCAGTAAAGAGAACAAAAATGATATTAATCATGAAAAATGCTGATGTGAGAAATACACCTGAATGACTCTGATTCATGTTTTTTAACCCAATTTCAAAATATGACTTGTGAAGAAATGAAAATCAAATAGTCAAAATCAGTTAGCATTTGAAGATGTCACATAATGTTTTGATCCTTGCCAATTACATTTTGAAATACAAATGTAAACACCAAATTTAGAGTTTCCTTGTCCACACATCCACTGATTTTATTTCTATCATTTGAATTTTTTCACGATGAATTTCTGAAAAAAAAAGTTTGCATACCTGACGAGAAAGTGATGAAAATATACAGACATCGGGACATAAAGTCTTGAAATTTTAAGGACATGACTTTTATCTTAAAATGTTTTTCTTTTCTTCCCGGGAACATAACCAAGTTCAACAGACATTTAAACTTTTAAAATTCATGCAAGTATTTTAAACTACCAATGAAACTCTTGCACAGATTTAAAAAGGAAATAAGAACAGGTAATTTGCATGGAACATCACTTACATTTAACTTTAACTGAACCATCCCATCCCAGATAACTAGTTGAAATCTATTTGGAATTTATTTTTATCATGATCACATAATCTTAGGAATAAAGGAGCACTAGCAATTTCCACTTGAACTCCAGTTTCAGTTAAAGTGAATATTAACACCTCCATTAACTGGAATTCCATTCCACTGGAAATTAAAGTTAAGTTAACACTTCCAGTTAATGTGAAAATTGCAAGTGTTCCTTATCTCTAAGATAATGCATGTTAGGAATAAATATACTTTGTACTTTTCTACAGATTTTATTTTTCTTTATCGCCATCACTATGGCACCATCAGGTACACTAAGGGTGTGGACTGAGAACATACATTTCTATATATATTTATTCCTGACATGGATATATCAGGCTCAACTTCCACGAAGTGAAGCCTGATACCGTTTATTATATTCTAAGATTATGGATCGTTTCCATCATATCTCTCATCTGACTCGTCTATATCGTTTAACCACAAAATCTCTTGCTTGTAATTATATTATCGAAATGGCTTAATTATAATTTTAAACATCAACATGTCTGTAGTAATTTATGTACAAATATTTATTTTCATTTTTACATGACCACTAGCAATAGTCTGATGCCCATGGAATGGATCAAATTTATGAAAGGATTTAATTTTTGTGGAATAAGACAAAATGCTTCACGTCATCGAGCAACAACTAAGAAAGCAGCTTTACCCTTTACTCGATGAACACCAGAGTTTGGGGATTTTCATTTTAAGAAACCAGATCTTGGTTTTCAGATGAAAATACCTGCTGCATAAGCGAGAAATTTGAAACCACACCCTATTAAGAATACTGCCTTGAGGGACATACAGGCAACACACCTCAAATGCCTGTTGTTTGTAAGCAACTGTAGGGTTCACCCTACGGCAATAGGCCAATGAAACTACCGATTGGTATAGGTTGTGTCGTAACAGGTAACGCCAATAGGCCATTGACAGTAACAAAATAGCCAACAGGAAAGCCACCACAGAACACAACATGGAGTTTCATTAAATTTGTCCGTAACCACCCGCCTTTTAAAATCGGAATTGTGAACAAGGAAACATATTTCAAGATGAAATACGATTACCAAATGGATGACATGGACTCAGGACGGGAGGCATATAGCATGTGATGAGTCCTGCAAATAAACGAGTAATGCCTTGAAAGTTTCAATAATACCTCCAGCAGGCCGACAGCAATGGATAGCGCCACCCCGGTTGAGCGAAGGGATCGCTTGCCCTGTGCCACAGGCCAGGGATCACGTTGCAATTCCCCGAGGAGGTCAGTCAAGCTCATATCACATTTATGTACTGGCTGCAGAAAGCTGCAAGTTTAAACAAACGATCATTCTTGAGTTGGCATGGATGCAAACATAATATATACCGTAAACTTAAAGAGGGGAGGCAGAAAACGTACAGGCGTGGCTCCCAGTCATAATGACAGGGGGGCAAGGATCGAGGAGAGCAAATGGGTTCTCAAGATAATTATAGAGCAGAGAACCAAACAATTAGTGGTTAAGCTATAATTTTTTTCGATCATTAAGCTTTTTTTGAGAAAAAAATGTTGTATTTTAACGAGGGATGAAGATATCTACAATTATTATAATTCATTATTTCTTATGTTTAGCTTATTGCTTGAATTAATACTATGTATCTAGTAAAAATATGGCATCAATGAGAAATATCTTAAAGGGATATGTTGAGTGAAACTACCAATCATGTAGGTGGTAATATAAAATTTCACCTTACTGACCCAATAGGTGGTTTAGTAAATCCAACTAGGTGGAATTTTCAACTGCCACCTAGGGAATGGATTTATGTTACAGCAATGCTTTTATAATATTATACTTTCTATGGTAATTGGCTGTTAATGCTCTTGTATGGGCAATTGTAAAATAAATAAATAAAAATAACACCTGTTCTCAGGCTCAAGTTAGACCTGTCTCCAAGGTTATAGAAATGTAAATCGATACGGGTTCCACCAAATAAGCAGTAAATTTTGGCTAATAAAAATGTTATTTTTGCACTAAAGTGCTAAAATAACATTTTAAGTCATGTACACCATGTCATACAGTGAATGGATCTAGGGTAATATTAATTGTTTCTGTGCATTACTATGGGCAGACCCTGTATCTATCATTGTTTGTCACTCAAGAGGAATGGTGGTGGTCCATCTATTCATTGTTGGGTAGGTATTAGTTTAGAAATTTTCTAGAGTCTATTAACATGATAACTGTAAGGCCAAAAATATCTTTCGGGTTTAGGATTTCTCGAGGAAATTATGACAGTACTTCACACGATTGAAGTAGAGAGCAAAACTGGAATTCAGCTCTCCACGAACACAGAGCTCGATAGGTTTGACAAGAGCACATCTTTTATGAGCCGGGAACGTTACATGACATGGGGAGCTGATCACCAATAGATAGATAAAAAAGCAAGGATGAATGAATAAGCCACCCAAAAACTTAAATAAAATTAAAAAACGAATTAAAAGAGAGTCTGTTTTCAGTCTACTTTGTGGATATCATTGATTTTAAAAGGGTGGAATAACTTTTGACTTTTCCACATAAATCACATAACCAGTTTCATTGCAAAAGAAGTAACAACATCAGTTAGGTGATAACCGTTCCCCATTAATGGTGTACCCCAGGCTAACCCGGCTGGCTTTCTTAATAATAATTCATAATACTTTAGTGTACCAAGTGGTTAACTACATGCCAACATAGAACTTGTCACATTTAAAAATGCACTATACAAAACATTAATATAGTAGATATTAATAGTTCAAGACACTGATAATGTAAACAATATCATAATATAAGGACAGCCTTTACAGGTAGTACTCAGTTTTCCATATATTCTTCTACTGAATAGAAGGCTTGATCTAGTAAATATTTCTTTGCTTCTTTTTAAAACTACATTTAAGTTGTTTAAGCGTTTTATTGGTAGGGGAAGAGCATTATATATTTTGCTTGAGCAATATTGTGGTCCCATCTGGTAAAGGTGTGTGATCTGTGGATGTTACCATGGATATCATTCATTCTTCTTGTTGAGTGTGGGTGGATGTTACAATTTTGTTGATACAAATAAAGTTACAAAGACAACATATATAAATATATATACATGGATGAGTAATAACATCTTATGATCAATAAAAAATGGTCTACATGACATACGCCTTCTCAGGTTCAAAATGATACATAGTGCTTTCTTTTGACACACAAATAGTTTCAATAGTTGGAGAGTTGAGTCCTAAAATTAGATACCATATTTTAGATGACTGTATATATGGGAATAATAAATTGATAACATTGTTTGTTGGTTGACCCAGTCCTTTAGTGTCCACAAAATAAATATAGAATTATTTAGTTTTTTAATAAAAGAGTCACGTGGTTATTCCAATTAACAAGGAGGGGTCGCCAACCTTGGGTCACGAATCTTGATAAAAATTTTACTATGAAACTAGAAGAAAAAATAGGGGACACATGTTTTCCACTTTCTTCCCCATAGGCCTCCATTCAAATAAAAAAAATTAATTAAAATTTCCTATAGTGCATTTCACATTTAGTTGACAGTACGAGCCTTATGGAGTACAGCGTTGCCAAAATTCACCCTGGGAACCCTCATCCTTACATTATAGGCAACCTAAATTAACAGCATGGTAAATTTGGTTTCGTTAATTCAGAATTATATAATTTGTAAAATTGAGGTCTTGAACCAGTAGTTCTTTTACGAGCGACGAAATATTATTTTCTTAGGACTAGTAGTACTAGTATGGACTAAGGAGAAATATTTCAATCTCGGGATAAATGCCACGATGGTAAATGTATTTACAATTCGATATCTATTCAGATGCATATGTTTGTTCACCCAGCACGCAGGTCACTGTCGAGAGACCAATATATTGCTTTATATTTATTATTATCACAAATGATATGAGGCATGATCCATTACAATTACAGAATCTTTTGGGAGGTCAGGGAGGATGAGGTAGTTTTTGAATCAACTCTCATAGTACTGTCCGTTAACTACATCATGCTCATCCATTTTTTTTTTCTTACAAAGAAAAAAATCGCAGTGCACCTCCTATGAATCCATTTCCCGTGATGGCGTGATAGGATGATGAAGCGAAACGACCCAGTTTGGGTATTGGGAGTTTGTAGTCTGGAACTCAAACCATCCAAGATAGCATGTTCATTGTTTGTCCCACATTGATACATGTTTCGTAAGTACATATAATAGGCCTCTCGCCGTGACGTAAGTTTTTAATTTTCCTCGCATAAATGAGACGCCAAAGGATTATGTTGTCTCTTTCTACACACAGTAGAATCTCGATTTTACATATTTTACAAAAAAATTGATTTTATGCAAGTGATGAAGTGGTCCCGACCTTCCCTCTATGTATTCTTATGGAGTTATTATTTGATACCACATAAATTCGATATAACGATTTTATGAAAAATCTTTTTGGTCCCCAGCGGAAGTAGCCTTTCGTTTTTACGAAACAAAATCCCAGAACTTAATGACACTGCAACAAAATAGGGAATATTCACGCCGATTTTCATGGCAGTCATCGATTAAAGTGCAGTAGAAGTCCACTATAGGGAGTGATCGTTTTGGATTGGTTGGTCCACGTGTTAAAACATAGGGAGTTCCACCGGTTATTACGAGTGGTCATATCTACACTATCGCTATAGCGTGTATATGGTTGATGTTTGGGTTGCATAACTCGCAGGAT
>WURS02199408.1:0-20391 GCA_011762765.2 Rhinocypha anisoptera
T
Source organism: Rhinocypha anisoptera (assembly GCA_011762765.2). Lineage (NCBI taxonomy): Eukaryota > Metazoa > Arthropoda > Insecta > Odonata > Chlorocyphidae > Rhinocypha > Rhinocypha anisoptera. The sequence continues at coordinate 2 of WURS02199408.1, forward strand.
CTCTCTCTCTCTCTCTCTCTCTCTCTCTCTCTCTCTCTCTCTCTCTCTCTCTCTTACTCTCTCTCTCTCTCTCTCTCTCTCTCTTACTCTCTCTCTCTTTTTTTTATTTTTTTCTCTTTTACTCTCTCTTTTTATCTCTCTCCCTCTCTTTTTCTTTTTTTGATGTGTAGTAGGTTTTAATATAAAAATGAAGTAAAATAGAGTAAAATGAGGTTACTAAAGAGAGAGAGAGAGAGAGAGAGAGAAAGAGGGAGAGAAAGAGTGAGAGAGGGAAGGAGTGAGTGAGTGAGTGAGAGAAAGAGAGAGAGAGAAAAGGAGTGAGTAAGTGAGTGAAAGTATGAGTAAGAGAGAGAGAAAGGGAAAGAGAAAGGGAAAAGAGAGAGAGATAGAAAAATAAATTGTAGAATATCTCTCCTCACGGTCGTACAATCACCAGTGGTCATCTTATGATGTGAATCATGCAGACTACCGAGTGATCAAATCTCTCTCTCCTCCTCTCTTTCTCTCCCTCTCTTTCTTTGCTCTCTCTCTCTTACTCTCTCCCCTTTCTCTCTCTCTCTCTCTCTCTCTCTCTCCCCACTCTCTTTCTCTCTCTCTCCCCCAATGCCCTCTGCACTCAAACACCTTTCAACAAGGCTCTCTAATACGAATTGATCACCTATCAAGATAAAAAGTCACTGACCACGCTCTAATTGATGATCGTTTGAATATTATATAGTTGTTAATAGTAATAATAATACCAACAATCATAATAATCATAAAACAATTCAACTCACTGGGACAACAATCAAGAAGTACAATCTTCAAAACTTCTTTGTTGTCAATGTTTGGTTTTTGTTACCAATGCAAATGCAATGTATATTGGGGACGAAGAAGAAAAAAATATTAAATTCATTTCCTTAATAAAAACTAAATTTATCAACAATCAAAAATGGTTTTATTATAATTTTATGTTGTTTATATTGTCAAAACAAATATAAATGAAAAAGATTGTAACATTAAAAATCATTATTTGAATTTATACTAACTATGAAATAAGAGCTATTATTTGATTTATAATGAAAAAAGCATTAAAAATATAAAATATTTTTTATTAATAAATTTTATTAACAAATTTAAAAATAACTCAATTAAATTTGTGAATATATACAAAAATACACATCAATATGCAAATGAGTGGTTTCACGATGCTAATCACGCTAATGATGATGAAGAATCTAGTTTAATAAATGTGTGTGTGGCACACCTTGTAGAGTTGTGGTGGAGCTCTCACACCACAACACAAACCGTGAATTGTGGGCTTGTTGTTGTGAATCAGAATCCGAGTTTGATCTCGAATCAACATCAATGAAAAAGGCATTGCAGGTCAGAAACAACACTGTGAATGTGGGACAAGTATGTCTATGTATGAGAGAAAGAGAGAGAGAGAAGGAGAGAAAAAAGGAGAGATCGTGTGTCATCTTCAAAGTGACTTAGCGTGATATTCGTGCCTGGTGCCGGGTCGTTACATTGTTACTTTTACTAACTCATTCTTTATTCTCCCACTCTTACTTTCTCTTTCTCTCTCTCTATTTCACTCTCTCTCTCACTTTCTATTCAACTATCTTTTTAACTTTCTCTAATCCAATCATTCACTTAGGGATCATCTTGGAATGTCGCGCGCAAGCATCAATGATAATTGAGTTTCATAAAAAATCATGTATGAGACGCGTGTTCTAGTGCCATCTATCTTGACAATTGGTGCCACTATGTTTTCATCTCACTCTCTATTTCTCTCTCTCTCTCTCACTCTCTTTCTCTCTTTTTTCCTCTCCTTTGGTGTCATGCTAGTCAACAATGATGACGATGATTAGCTTAATTGCAAGTTCTGAAATCTGACGGTGTGACGTGACATCAGGGACCCGATGCGGCACCAAAAAGGAGAAAAGAGTGAGAAAGAGAGAGAGAGAGAGAGAGAGAGAGAGAGAGAGAAAGAGGGAGAGAGAAAGAGAGAGAGAGAGAGAGAAAAAGATAAAGGAAACAGATCGTCTATTATCCACAGCTAAAATCATGAGAAAACTTTCAGTTTTGTACATTATTAAACCGGTATAAACTTGTTGTAAGATTGTACGTGTTCACTCGTTTTACACCGTAATTCCGGCATTTTATTTTATTTTCTTTATTTCCACGTTTATTTTTGATTGTCTTATTTTATATAGTTTTTCTTCGTTGATAATCCTCACCAATCATGGCTAAATCAATTTGTTCCAATGTTTTGTTCGTTTTCGGTCAGTCGCGCGTGTGGTTTTGAAATAAATCAACACTCAGGGGGACACATCAACAACATCTACACTCTTGAAACTGCTCGCCGAGTTGGTCAATGACTACAAACAACAGATGGTCATTTTGCAAAATTGATTGCAATTTGATCACTTTTTTCTATTATCGCTTTCGAAACACTTACACACATACACACACACCTTGCACAGTAAATAAAGTATGTACATGATTATTTTTGGAACGTCCAAGTTTAATTATCCTTTAGCGTTTAAAGAAAATTGTCTATTAGTTTAACCTTTCATACAAATGCAAACCTACAGCTATATAATAATATATATATATAATGATTCACATTTGCCTAATTGACATATATAATATGCATTGAATACAATTTAGTCGTGTGTAATGTGTATTTGTGTTTCAAAACAATTAGATTTACTAATATCAAGCAGAGTGACTTACACTAGAAAACTAGACTTACAAAAACCTGCGCTGTAATAAATAGTGTTGGGTTTTCCATTTGATATTAAACGCTTTTTTCAGAGAACTTATAATAACGAGCCTTGTAAAAATATTGATAATATTGTCTTTTAGAACAATTCTACTATTCACTTGATGACCCAGTCACTAATGATTTGATTGTTCTTGAAACAAAAGTCACTGATTATTCTTGCGATTCTGTGCATATGTTGCAATTTAAAATCACGTTTACCAGTCTTCTTTTTTTCAGATTTTATTGATAAATGAAAAAACAATAAATTTGTGCAACCACAAATTACGTGACAAAAAAGCGAAAGCTGCAAAGAATTTGCGCAAAGAACCTTTTAGGTAGCCTCTTGGACAACAATTGAGCATCAATCATTCAAAGTCGGACATGTACACTGGGATATACTTTGTCTTCTCTTCCTTCTTTCGTTTTCCCTTTTCACCCTTTCTATCATGTTCATGCGCACAGCGCCACTAATCAATTACGAATCCGTTTCCACCTACATGATGATTGATTACAATGATATTGAGATGTTTATTTGAAAAATTGTTATCAAATAAGTTTTTTGTTTTCTCATATATATATACTATCCTCCACCTACATAATAAACCACATGGGATATTAAGGTGTTTATTTGAAATTAAAATGAAAAAATATAAACAGACAAATTGATATCTTTATTAATATTATTATGACTGAAACTTTTCTTTTTTCCCTTCTTTTTATTTTTATTATAAAAAAATGAATACAATAATATTGAGATGTTTATTTGGGAATTTGTTATCAAATATGCTTTTTGTTTTTTCATATATATACTCTCCTCTACCTACATAATAAACCACAGGAGTATTGAAATGTTTATTTTAAATTGAAATTTAAAAAATATAAATAAACAATAGTAATATAAAAAGACAAATTGACATCTTTATTAATATTATTATTATATTATAACTGAAATATTTCTTTTTTTCTTATATAAAACAATAATCAACAAATGTAAAAATGACCATCATGGTATAGGCGAGGCTGTATCACAATTCTTCACCAAGTAATCTAACACCACCTGTTAGTGTAGATGATATTGATTACAAACACACACAAAAAGTACACACATCTGCTAAAGTAACAACAAAAATCACTCAACAGTGTGATTACTGGTTGGTGAGTAAGTGTATTAGATTAAATCTGACAAGCCGGCTTACGGGATGTTAATTAGTGACCTAAGGCAAGCACACCTTGCCGGCTTGGCACATCTCACTTTATTTCTTCTCTCTCTCTCTCTCACTCACTCTCTCTCACTCTTTTTCTTCCTCTCTTTTCTCCATCTCTCTCTCTCACTCAATCACTTTCTCTCTCTCCTTTTCTTTCTTTTACTTGCATACGGTCCTAGACTCTAAACTTAAATCCACTAAAAATTTAAATCATAAAATAGCTTTACAGATATTTGTAAAAATAATGTTTAATAATAATGATTAAAGATATATTAATTTAAAAATTTAAATTATATAACACTTTAATTTTATAACAATAAAATTTTCTTACAAAAACAGTAAAGCTGTCTAAAGTTAAACATTTGATAGAATATGAAAATTGAATCAAAGAGACAGTTTGAACTAGTTTATAAGTTATAAGTAAACTTAATAGAATATAAAATTAAACAATCCTTATTCTTTCTCAATGTTTAAAATATTGAAAGCATAAATCAATGAGTCAGTGTGCGTACAAGTTTGGAAGTGTAAAAATAAATCAACCGAAACAACAACAACAAAAAGAATTGAAATGTGTTCTTCAAAACCTACACACTGACTTACAATAATAACAAGAACAAAAACAAGAAGATGAAGAAAAAGAAGAAGAATCAAGGCTAATGGTAATAAGAGTAGATGGATGTCATGATATGATCACAGCTTTGTAGAACTACTGCAATACGCGTTGACCAATGGACACAAAAAAGTGATTAGTGGAGAGTCACGTTGCCAAACGTGTTTCACTTTTTTTCTTTGTGTGTGATTAAAAAACAACAAAAATCTATCTGACTAACTAAATCATTTTTAGTTTTATTTCGAATACATATATAAATCATAAGATATATATTTTAATTCCTACTTTTCCACTCACATTGCCAGCTTACCATTCTTGTTTTTTTGTCTTTTATTTTAATCCGTTTAATAGATTTTAGGATTTCACCAAACTAATCTACTTTGAAGGTTGGCCTATATGTATGTGTGTTATTGACAAAACGTGGAATAAATGCCAATAGAGAAATAAAAAAGGGAGAAAGAGAGAGAGAGAGAGAGAGAGTACACATTCCAATTCATGTTTTATCTACTTTTCTAAAAGATTTAACCTCACATAATTTTGCAATTTTTTCGGATCCCAATTTTCTTATAGATAAAAATCTAGCACATCAAACACGCGGTCATTTTATGATAAAATTTTATATTTTTCTTTTCTCTCTCTGGATTAAATTTCGCAAATCTCTCAATTCATTGCAATGCCACACACATTGTCTTCCCACACAGATGTCCTTATGCAAATTTTTCTCTTTTTTTTGTTTGTCATTGGTCACACTTATGACACTTTGCTCGATAGTAATAATAATAATATATAAAACAAAATAGGAAAAATATATAAAGTAAATGATTTTCTATGATAATTGTTTTGGTGTGGATTTGATCAAATCAAATCAAATCTTGACATTGCTTGGAATGTGCTTTTGGATATATATGTAAATTATCTCTACAGGGATTTCTCAAAAATAGTGAGAAAGCAAAAGTACAGAACTTGATAATGAAAATTAGGACTTGAGAGAAAAAAGAGAGAATGGGCTAAATAAAGATAGTCAAAAGGTGATAAAGAAATAGAGATTAAGATAGATAAACAGAGAGAGAGAGAGAGAGAGAGAAAGAGAGAGAGAGGGGGGAGGGAGGGAGGAAGAAAGAAAGAGAGAGAGAGAGAAACAAAACTTGTTGATGAGCCCAGCTCAAGGTAGCATAGTTTGATTGTCAAGTTCACATGTGATTCCTATGTACTATTCGCATTGTACACTTGGCGTGTCCCGAACCTTGACGCCCAGTTGGCTATATTTCGACATTAAATTTAGACACACACACACACAGGTAAATGCCAGAACAGGAGGCAATTGAGACAATTGAGTGAAAGGTGCATCCGGCAATGGCAACAGGCCAACACCCAGCGTGTAACCTTTAGGCCAATCCATCGATGATCATGCTGATCATGATCATCGATGGATTGGTCAACTGATCGAAAGCTTGCTCGCCTACTCTTTCAGCTACTATTATTGGCTAATTCGTGTATGTGTGTATCAATGAATTTGTACTTGTTTTACGTGATCAGTTAGTCAAACTTGTAACATGTTACAAGAGTTTCTTGGCCCTTACACACTCACACAAATACGGATTTCCCACATTGATTTGACAAGGTCTCTTCGTTTATTATGATTGTTTGCTGCGATACATATCTAGTAGTAGTTGCATCCTTCAACAATAACAACAAACAATGTTTGCTTGCTTAATAAATTTGTTGTGTATATATTCTTAATTTTTTAATCATTAACTTTTTTCTACTAAACATACGCGCTTTAAACTTAACTTTTTTGCAATTAAGTTAGGTTTTTAAAAATGTTATAATTGTTCCTAGTGTTAATGTTAGATTTAAATAAAATTTAAAAACCATATTGTTAATTTTTAGTTCAATAACGTTGTTTGCAAAACAAGTTACAATTTGAGTATAATACAAGTTATTATAATTTTTAAACTTTTATTATTTTTAAACTTATATTATTATATTTGCAAAATGTTAATCATTTTAATGTTTTGTCTTAAATTTATTTTTGTTATATATTATTATATTTCTTTTTTATTATTTTATTAAATTAACAAAAAAAATCCCATTTTTATTTTTATTTTTGCTGCTATTATTATTAATTTACTGCAAAAAAAATGTTATATATTTCATTAGTTCAGACTTGATTACGTATTACGATATGGATTATCCATTTCTTTCACATTCACACACAGAGATATTTTCGCATTAATTTGACAAGGTCTCCCAATTTTTTGATTGTTTGCTGTTACGATACATATCAAAACATATTAGTAGTAGCATCCTTCAACAACAACAACAAAACATTGCTCAATTGACTGTTGTGTTTATGTTTGTGTATAGACCAATGCAAATCGGTAATGATGGTGTTGATGATGATGATGATGATGTTGATGTTCTTATAACAGTCAAGCTAGAAATAAGCATTTGTGTGTGTGTGTGTGTGTGTTTGTGTGAAAGCTCAAGTTGGCACGAGATGTCGAACTAGTCCACTTAGTGGTCACGTGCATTGTTTGCTTTGTGTTTGTGAATGTTGAGAAAGAACTGTTTTCCCCTGCCCTCTCTCTTTCTCTCCCTCGCTCTCTTTAACTTTCTTTCTCTCACACTAACACTCTTTCCCTATAACTCTTTTTCTTTCTCTCTCTTTCTCTCTCTCTCTAACTTTTACTTTTCTCTCTCTCTCTAAATCTCTCTCTCTCTCTCTCTTCCTCTCTAACGTTTTTCCTTTCTAACTTTCACTCTCACTCTTTCCAACTCTTTAACTCTCCCTCTCTCTCTTTTTTAACTTTTTTCTCTCTCTAACTCTCTTTTTCTCTCTTACTCCCTTTCTCTTTAACTTTCTCTCTCTAACTCTCTCTTTCAAACTCTCTCTCTCATTCACTCTTTCAATCTCCTTATTTTACTTTATATGCAACTGGTTTCCTTTTTAACACACCTCTTTACGTGAGTCTAACGTAATAGCACAATAGCTAAAAAAATTGAAAAATAAGAAGAAAGTGAGTATGAAAGTAAAAGGATATAAAATGTGTAAAAAAGATAAATAATATGTTAGAAAGAGTATTAGAATAAAGTAAATTAAATAAAAAATCAAATGACAAGCAGGTAAGCGAGTGGCAAGAATATTGGATACCGTGTCTACTAATTTAGTAATTTATACATTTACATAATGGGAAATAAGTGAATGAGAAAGAGAAAATAATAATCAATTGAAAAAATAATAAAAAAATGCCATCAATAGGTTTAACCTACTCTTCCAAAAAGCGCATATAACCGCAATGACAATGTTTCCAAGTGAAAGTGAGAGAAAGAGATTATTATTATTATTATTGTATATAATTGGTCAACCTTGATTTTGGAATGAAAATTACGCGTGGGGAAAAGTACACACTTTTCAAATGTGTGAGAGGAAAGCAAAGAAGACGAAGAAAAAGAAGAATGGATGTTAAGTGATATTCAACCTACGCCTACATTTCTCATTTTATTTTTCACTCACTGACAGGCTATCAGTAGCATTCACACTAAACAAGCAAAATAGATAAAATAGAAAAAGTTACAGATAATTGCAAATTAAATATTCAAATTAACAAAATTTAACAATATTTTTGCACAATTAATTTTAACCGGTGATGTAAGTTAATTGTTTCTGTCTAATATTCAGCGCCTACTAAAGAGTGAGAGTGAAACTGATTAAAATATAATTAAATAAAATAAAAATAATAATTACAAAATTGTTATAAACTAGGGCTCTCAGTTTAGCCCAAACGAAGGTTCAAATTGCCCCAAATGGGAAAAAACGGCACTTTAAGATCAATTATGAAGTTGTTTTTGTAGTTTTTTACGTTTGAGTTAAGCTGAGAATCATATTTAAACAAAGGTATTTACAATAAACACAAGTTAATTTTTTAAATTTAAATAAGGTTTAAATATTACACGTTATTCAACTTTAGCGAAAATTCTCGTTTGTTTTTGTTGGAATTATATAATAAAATATAAAAACAATAACTAATTAAAACCTGCATATAAGAAATTTTAGAAAAATATAATAAAACATTGTTTAATAGAGAAACGGAAAATATAACAAATACATTGGTGTAATATTTGTGCCAATACGTTTAAAAGTTGTTAGAAAATGTAGGAGAAAAAGAATAAATGTGAGAGACTTAAGTGTGCACAGTGAACACACATAATTGCTTGACCTATGATACACTTGAAAAAATCGAATCCCTTAAACTGGATTTTAGATTCATCTTAGATTTTTCTAAAGTATAATAAATTGTAAAATGTAGTTCGATTTTTTGTAACATAAAAATGTACTATAATTTTGAAAAATCTGATGTGATTCTAAAATCCAGTATAGCGGATTCGATTTTTCTCAGTGTATAGTTTGGTTTGGCAGTATTCGGCAAGATTGAAAGCTTTTTATACTTTCTCATAGATTTATACTTGCTTTTCAATGTCACACATGTGCGCCAAGTTGTCGTAATCGAATAGATCAAATTATTTGGGCGTTTTCCTTTTTGTTTTTTTACTTTCAATACATCTCATTTTAGCATTTCGCTTTTCCGTTTGATTTTTTGTTTTTGTTTTGTTTTGCCCAGTAGCTGTATTAGTTAATTCATTGCCCAAAGCCACTTTACAAATTATGCCTAAATATATCTAAATAAATAAAAATTTAAAACTAAACAAGAGTTTTTTAAGCCAAATTTAACAATTTTAAGTTTTTAAATTTTAATTTAATTCAATATATTGAATTTCAATTGTTTCCTCCATCAAAAATTGATGATGATAAAATACCATTCAAAATAGATTGATACACAAGAAGAAGGTTAGTAAATCACTTTTGTTATAGTTTTTAAAACATTTGTGTTGCATATGACATAGTAAGTATGTAAGTGTTTGTTTCAATGAAATATTGTTTTTTATATATACAATTATATAATATAATATATATATACATTGATCGATCGAGTGATTGGGATCGATCAGTGGCACCCGACTTGTTGATCGATGTCCATTTGCACAACACGACATGATGTGGCGTGGTCTTTGCCCCAAGTCGATCACGTATGAGGACGTATGAGGAGTGAAATGTCAAGGTGACTGTCGGGTAGGTCAGTGAAAGTGATAGAGAGAGAGAGAGAGAGAGAGAGAGAGAGAGAGATTAAATGTATGAATGAAAAAATAAATGAATAAGAGCATGTTTAAATATAAAAATACACATATATGACAATAAAAATGACAAATGTATAAATAAAATAGGAAAAAATACATAAAAAAGTGAAAAAAATTTATTTTAATAATATAAACTATCTCTATATCTCTATATTATGATCGTGATTTTCTATGTTTTGTGTTTGTCATTTTTGGTATTTTGCAACCTATGTTTTTGTATAGTGAGTGTTACACTACTTCCACTGTGCTTTGAATCCAACTTTCACTGTTGCGATTCGAATCCTAAACCAATTCTAATATAACTTTCTGTGTTGTGATTCAAATTATATTCCAATTTGTTTCAAATTTTGTAGATAAATCTTCATTCGCTTTAGCACAGTCTCTCTTGTAAAAATATAATTTTAATTTATTGATTGAATAAAATTAAAAGTTGGGTAAATCAGAATACATTTAATTGAATTAATTAAGTTAAAAGAAGTATACAATTATACAATTAAGTTAAAAGTTTTAAAAATGATTTATTTTTTAACTTCAAATAAAATATTGGTATAATTTTTTAAAAATATTAATAAAATATTTATACAATTGTTAATACGGATTGCGAGTTTTGGGTTTGTGTGTGAATTAGCATAATAAATAGTAAAACGTTTACAATAATTAGTAAAGATGAAGGAGAGAGAGAAAAAATGAGATCAAAAACAGTATTTCACGCCCACACTAGTAGATGGAAACACTCAGTCACGATTGGCATTTTCTCTCTTTCTCTCTCTCTCTCTCTCTCTCTTCCTCTTATGTGGTCACTGATCAATACTCGTCACCATCAAAGTTGTCGTGTTTGTAGTTGTACGTAATGTATTTATGCATAATCGCCACCGTAAGACATAGTAGTAAGTAGAAATGTAATAGTTAAACGGAAGAACAATGTGAATACGAAACACAAAAAAAATCACGTGTGCCGCGCCTCAATGTTTTTGACCAATTTGGACTAGATTTAAGTGGATTAGTGGTGGGCTAAACATTGACGATGACTGCCCCATTCACTGGTCAGTGCAATATACCTAGGGAAGAAAGAGAGCAACATACGGCACACGACTTTTAGCTGTCAAATTGCACAACGATTGACGATTATGTGAGAAACACTACACCATCAATTCAGCCCAACCTTAGGCCAAAAGTCATTGGATTTTTCCTATTCGTCACTTTCTCTCATATATTTTCTCTAATTTTTCTATTTATCCCTTTTTACTCGTTAATTTTTCGATTTTTCAACTCACTTTTTTATTAATTTCTTACTTTCTCATCTCTATTTTTTCACTAAATTTCTCATTTTTCTCCCTTCTTTCTCTCCCTTTTTATCATCATCATCATCATCACAATCCCATTTTAGTGTAATTTCACCCAGACACGAACCTGCAATCTCACATAATCACGTTGATAAGAACAATTTTATTTTTAATTGTCCAATTTAAACGTTTTTTTAAATGTTGCGTAAAAAACTTGATTTTTGTTTTTGATTTTTTTCCTAATATTATTTTTTAAAGTTCAGTTAATACAAAAAAAATCTAAAACATAATTATAATTACTAAATAATTTTGCAAAATAATAATAGCTAGTTTAATCCAATATATTTCACATAATTTTTTGTGTATGTCTCTTAGCCAACGCCTTTAATTGTAATGTCTGCAATTATAAGTAATTCTAATATAAATAAATATTAAATAAAACTATTACAGAAACGTTGTTTTAATGAAATATATGTTAGTGAAATATATGATTTGAGTGTGATTGTGGTTGAGAAATTTGAGATGGAAACAAATACATAAATTTCAAACAAGAGATAGAGAAACGTTGAATGTTTGAAGGTGCATTTGTGGGTGTGTGTTACAGACATGTTCGGGAAACCTTCAACTTGAAAAAAATAAGAGAATCTTGCATGTTTTAGACTAGTCTTGTCATGTATTGTGTTATAAGTGACTAAAACACTAGTTTTGTGCTTTGACACTTGTGTCAGCTTGTCTCCTGAGTGACGCCCAACCACTCCAAGTAATTTACATAAACAATCATAACACTGATTCTACTATAGTGGACACAGCTCACCACTTAGTGCATGAGAGAGAAGAGAGAGAAAGAGAGTAAGAGAGAAAGAGAGAGAGAGAGAGAGAGAGAGAGAGAGCAAAAGCGAGAGGGAGAGAGATAAAGCATAGTTAGAGAACCATTGTTTTTTACACCATCCGAACGCCAAGTTTATCATCGATTGAGCAAGTTTAGGTGAGTCCCACTCTCTCTCTCTCTCTCTCTCTCTCTCTCTCTCTATTACTCTCTCTCCCCATCTCTCTCTTCTCTTTATCGACACTTTAGCCGTTCCACGATTATTGATGACGCTCATGATTACTGATGAGTGCAGAGAAGCTCACAAACTCGATTACGTAATCAGTACGGCTTAATCTAAACCGCAATGCACATAACGAAATCAATACTGTCATTGAAGAAAGAGTGCTTTTTATTCGTTCTCTCTCTCCTTCAATCTAATCCAATTGGAGGTGTGAAAGAAGGGAATGAATGAAAAAAAGGGAGATGCTCGGGTTAGAGTTTGGCGTGCATAACCAGAGCACGACCTGGCTCGCACTCTATTGGGCTTGATTAATGAACTCGAGGCTAATCACAGGATTACTCTAAATGGCAACTGGTATATGATGCGTTCAACTCGTCCCACACTTCACCATAAAGTGTGCATTTATCATTATTTAACTTAAAGTTTCACCACTTTTACCCAATAGATTGGTTGATCATAAACTTATTGGTTTAATTAAAATCGCATAATGATTGTACTTTTTTTATTGTATGATGAGTTGAGCTTTAGTTCGAACTGGCATTTGTGGTGAGCAATCGCATATAAAGGCAATAGGTTTAAAAGCATAATCACTTTTGTCTTCTTTCATCGCCACAATTGAGTTCACTAGTTTACTCCGGTATGTGTGTGTGTATGTGAGCTAAAGGGTGTTGTCATGGTCAGAGTGATCTTGCTGATATATCCACAAAGAATATAATAAAAACTACGATGATAATGAACTTTCGCAACAGTTAGGTTTCTCTCCCTCCTATTCATATCAAAAATGCAAGCCACCTTCTCCACGCAGTAATTATCTTTTTTCCCACTACTAATCAACACTTTTTTGTTTTATTCTGTTTATATATTTGAATTATATTTAGAATAACTATTTAATTCTATCAAATAGTACATTCATGGCACTTTTTATCAAAAATAATAAAATTAACCACAAAAATTAAGCCTAGGGTAGCTACCGGAACCGTAAACACAATCTACAACTATCCTTGACACTGTTACCCATTGTTTTTTCACATTCTTCTAAAGTCATTTAGTCTTGTCAGCTTGATGATGATGACAAGTGCATGTACTTTGATAACAGTGAGAGGTGCACGTTTCTCTTTGACGCTGTGTTTTAGCCTTAACCTGTGCCCGGCATGTGTCGCATTACGATAAAAAATGAAAATGAGAACGAAAGATAGAAAAGAAAGAGAGAGATGATGTCTATTCTAAATGAACATAGCTCAGCCACTTTTGGCATTTGTGGCACTCTCTTTGTCAACTTGGAGCACCTATTCACACACACAGTGTCTATACGTCTCGTGTGTCGTATCTCTTTGTGTATGTTTGCACTTCATTGTTGCCAGTGGCCAGAGGCGATTATCATAGTTCCACACGACAAAGGTTTACACCATACCAAGGATGACAACCAAGACGACGATCATAGTTGAGTCGCGTGCACTGGCTCAAACAAAGAAAACTTTGCTAGACTAAAATTGTCTTATTTTATATTTTTATTTCTCTCTCTCTCTCACCTTTTCAGTCTCTCCCTCTCATATATATTCACTTTCACTCTCAATGCATAAACTCGTGCATTGAAGTTCGAATCACGAGACAAGTTGCTCGAGCGAAACGTGGTGGTGTGTGTTAAAAATATAACAACAATTCGGCACGTTGTAGTTGTTGTCGTCGTTGTGACTTTGACTTTGACTGGCCACATAAGCCCTTAAGGGCAAGGCTCACAGGTTCCTATTGTGTATCTCTCTCTCTCTTTCTTTCTTTCTCTTTCTTTCTCTTTCTTTCTTTTTCTTTCTTTTTCTTTCTTTTTCTTTCTTTTTCTTTCTCTTTCTTTCTCTTTCTTTTTTTTCTTTCTATTTTTCTCTCTTTTTCACTCTCTCTCTCTTTTTCTCTCTCCCACTCTACCAAAAACAAAACAAACCATAGCTTATTAGTAGCATCCATCACACTGGTCATCATCATTATTATTGTATTTTCTTCCCCTCACTCACTCACTCACTCACTCACATCCCACTCTTAAAGTTGGCAAATTAAAAACATTTATGACCGTGTTCAATTGTTACTCTGGAAATTTTTGTTTTTTTATTTTTATAATTTCTTCTTATTTAATTTTATCATAGTTATTCTAATCTTAAAATAGTTGAAACCGTAATAAACTTTTTAATTGTAACTTATTTTTGCAAACACAAATAAAATTTTTTGAATGAATTTTATTTCACAACATTTATTATTAATTATATTTAATAAATAAATTTGCTTAATTACAAAAAAATTTAATTATGTTATCAATCTCTCGTTTTTACACATTTAGAAACATTTCCAACGTAACCAAGTGAATAATAATTTATTACAAATAACAAAAAATTTGTTACAATTCATTTATATGTACCTTATTACATCTGATTTAATCATATTTTTTTGTTGTTTGCTAGTGTTATTTTTGCAAAATGTAACTGTTTGTAACTGTTTATTTTAAGCCATTAATCGTGAGTTGTGTAGGATGCAATGGCAATTACACAAAGTCTTGATTTGATTTGTCAACTCTCTCTCTCTCTCTTACTCACGCGAGAAGACAGCGGCAATGAAAGTACTTGGAAGCGGTCAATGAGGAAATCCTAGGAAAAACCTCACTTGCAAAGTCACTTCACTTGAGCGAGCTTAAAGTTTGCTAAGCTTAAGCTTGCTTAGATGAATCGTTTGCACTGATTCATCATACAAACTAGTGCACATCACAAATAGCATATTTTTATATATATGTTGTGCAAATATCACCCATTTCTCTCTTTCTCTCTCTCTCTCTCTCTCTCTCTCTCTCTCTCTCTCTGTTTTACTAGGAATTATTGCGGGTGAATGACGCCATTGTCTAACGCAACAGGTGTGGTCTTCAAGGGCTATTTCGAGCAAGACGCATCCACCCTATCAACACTATGATGATTGAATTATAAAAGAGATGAGAGAACAAAACAAAAAGAAGAAGACAACGTTCTCAATTCAAGAAGCAAAAAGAGAGGGAAACATTTAGTACATTTAATTCAATCATTGCTGATCTTTTTATTATTATATTTAATTTCTTTACCTGTTTTGCCTTTTCCTATTCTTTTCAGATTCCCACATCTCTCTTAATCTTTCTTTTCTTGTTCTCACAAAGCGATCATCTCAAACTAGAAGCTGGATGTTAACGCATGTTAATGTTGATCACAAAACGAGCCGAGCACAATCATCAATCATCATTTGAGAAGCAAATCAACGGACACGAATGTGCATTTTTAGCTGGGTCGCAAGCTCAAAATATAAATTTAAAATAGAAAAGACAAATAAAGCATGATGCTCACTGCTCCTTGTTCTCCACTTTGGTTTGGAATCCACTTGGCTTGATGTGTGTGGGAAAATAATCGGATTTATACTTATACCACAAACCCGTTAAACACTTTTATAAAACATGGAACAAAAACTAATAAATAAATGGATTGAAATGTACTAAAAATAAATTCATCTTGTTGTGTATTTTTCTGATTGAATGATGTTTGGGAAAATTAAATCAGATGTCAATCTGATAGTAATCTCTTTATTTTTTCTTGTTTAACTGTAGATTGTTCATTACACTTGTAAAGTACTTGTTGAAATCTCTGGGGAAATTTTTTTTGACAGTTTTATGTTTATGTAAACACTAAATTATTTTGATTGTCATCTTGATAAACGGCAAAACGAGGTTTTTTATTACTCTCGTTTGTTGTCTACATGTCATTCAAAGGTGTTTTATCACCTAAATTTTTATTTTTCCCACCGTTAAAAAAACAAAAAAAATTGTTTTGTTTTTGTGCTTTGACTTGTAAACTCTGTACTTTTGATCCGTTTGATTATTGCTGGCACATGTTAATTTATGTATTCTATTATTTATATTTATTTTATTGTAATTGGGTTGAACACACAATTAAAAGTGTAATAGAATGAAAACTAAAACTAATTCAATATTCATCAATCAATTTCACTGGTAAAAAGTGCTAAATATTTTTCAATTGTTCTCTTTTACACGTATACTTTTATTTAAAAATAATAATAACTTACAGATAAAACTAACTCAATCCACCAAGTAACTCAAAATGTCGTTTTCTCATCCTCAATTTTTCTTTCTCTTACACTTTTCATCCTCCTTTCCCTCTCTTCTTTCCTTCTTTCCTTTTCTTTTCCATCATCATTATATTAGACTTATCACTATTAATCAATATCAATATTGTTATTAATTAATTGAATGCTATGAAGAGCCTGTCATGAGAGGGGCGTGTTGAGATCGAGAGGCGGAATGATCAAAGAGGAATCAGAGCACATCGAGTTTGAATTAAGAGTGACAAGGACTAGTTTAAATCTGGTTAAATTTTGGTTTTGGATGCGACACTTGCACTACTTGGAATACTCTCACTTCACTAGACAACAGAAGCAGCCAGTGAGGAGAGTCACATTTGCTTGATCAGTAGCTTTCAGTAGTAAAAATGTACAACGAGCTTTGAAGCTTGTGCGCAGTGGAACAAAATGAGAGAGAAAGAGAGAGAGAGAGAGAGAGAGTAAGAGAGACACGAGCCGTCCAGTGAAAGGAGGGCACTCTCCACCGTGTGTCTCACCGTGCCTACAGCTTCCACTGGAATCTCGACTAAAAGGTATAAAAGATCCGTGTCCAACGCAGATGCCGTCTGTTTGTTGGATAAAGCCCTAAACACCACACCATCGTGACTCAGTCCACCACTGACACCATCCGTGGGTGTTAGTGTCTTTTTTTTCTATGTGAGTTTGTTTTAGTTAGTTAGGTATAACTTGCTTTCTCCATTTTGGTGTGTTTGATTTCATTGTTGTTTGAGTGTGATTGTTTGATTGCACTACCTCACCGTTGCCAACTTGAACCACTCAACACCAAAGTGAACTTAGTCATGGCCTGCTCTTGGATGAGCTGGGCCTTTGCCATGGTGGCCCTCGGTGCCACATGGTCGGTGGAGGCCTTCTCCGCACACAGCTCGGCTAGTCTCGATCCACACATGGCGTACACCAGTGCCTTCAACGACAAACTTGACCTATCGACGCCACTCGTGGCAGGCGTTTCCATTGGTCACTACAATCCGAAACGCGAGTACTCACCCGAATTGGCACGCATCTACACCAGGTATTTGGCCAACGATATGACTGTGGGTGCCATGTGCGCACAACACGGCACCGCACCTACTCACGATGCCAGTGGATCCATCACCGAGCAGGACATCAATGAAGCCATTGCGTTTGCATCACAACAAATTCAGGTCTACGAGAACGCAAACCAACAGTATTTGGCCATCGATCCTCGTGGTCTCAACTTTAGCGCCTATATCTTTGGTGCTCTGCTGCAGGCTCGATTTAACGAGTTCATCACTCAGTATCTGACCAGTCAGTAAGTGTCATTTAGGGTTTCTTTTGGGGATTATGCACGCGCATCCAAAGAACTATACCGGACTTTCATAAGAAAGTGGTCTCATAGAAAAAGCTAAAAATTAATTTTTTGGCTATATCCGACATAATTTATAGTAAAAAGTTTTTGAAAAATGTTTTGAAAAATAAGAATTGGCTAAAGTGATAAAATTTTTAATAAATTGAATGAGTATTTTTGGTAAAAAATCACTTAAAAACGTTTATTTTCCACTATTTTGAGTTTTGGATAATAATAAAATCATTGTCAATTTGGCAATGTTGCCCTAACAATTGCAGCTTGAATTGTTTGTTTTTATATAAGCAAAAGTACCTAATTAATAAATTCAACGTCAAAAACCTTAAACTTTTAAACATACAAAATCGGTTTCAAGCTTTTTTTGAGACCACTTTCTTATGGTATAGTTCTTTTTGACAATATGTCTTGCAACGGAAAAACATGATAGTGCGAACAATGATACGCGACATACACACTCAGCAATTCTTACAAGTCATATCGCTTGCTTAGTTTTAACCTACACACATGTTTAAAACAAATAAATAATGTTTTCTTTTTTTTGCTGATCTAAACAAAATCAACATTTTTATATATTAAAAACTGCACAAATAAGAGTATGAGAGTAAACGGAAAGATTTGCGTCAATTGCTTAGTAAGGTGACCTCGCTATGGCAAATGAAGTTTTAGTAGCTCTCGATTGACAGTGACGTGAACATTGGATACATTCCAAGTAAGACACTAATTGGCATCTCACCTTACTTTTTTTTCTCTCTCTCTCTCTCTCTCTCTCTCGCTTACTCACTCACTTACTTACTCTCCATAATGTCACTTAATACACTTGGTACCACTGTGTGTTCCAGTTCTAGGAAATAGACAAAACAAAATAGAAAGACAAGCGTGTCGACAGGTGTCGAATTGAAACCAGTCAAACCAGCTAATAGCCGCATCATTTAGCATTCAGTGGCATTAAAAGACGGAAACGAACCATGACACAGCACTGGTCACTTTTGTCTTTTTTATTTTATTATTATTATGTTTTTTACTATATTTAGACTTAGGAATTATTGAAACGTAAGGTGAGTCATTGTCAGATTGTTTAGTTTTTTCTTACTCACATAGTCTCACTGTCAATAGTTCAGTTACGGTGTTTAGTTATTTTCCTCATAATACATGCACGCCCAGCATATTAATAATTTAATCTTATATATGTATAATATATAAATTAGTGGGTACTCGTATTTTTCAAGGTCAATATTATGATTCATTCTAGCGAAACAAGGAGGTAAATAGCATATAATCTATTATTTAAATCAAATAATACGTTTTTTAAAATGAATTTCAAAATTAAGTAATTGAACAATTAATATTACTTTGAATTTCATTAACATTTATTTACTAATTTCACATTTTTTTGCTCACGTGCATATTAATTAAGTCTTAAAACCAAATACTGCAATCAAAATTTTTCTCAATTTGTAACTTTTGAAGTTAAGGTATCGTTAATTAATGTATTTTTTCTCTCTACATTACGGCAATAAAGAGAGGGAGAGAAAAGCGCATGAAGATTAATATATTCGATTAGACGATCAACACAAATGTGTTAATCGATGTACCATGTGAGTGGATTACGGTGGTAATTAATCTATAAAATTGACTATTGAAATCGAGCTGTCTAGCCTGGGCGTAAGTGTGATACATCAGCTGCATTATCATTCAAATGGCCATTTCGCAACTCTGGGAGAGAGAAAGTGAGTGAGAGAGAGGAAAAAGAGAGTGTGTGTGTGAAGAAGAGTGAGAGAGAGAGAGAAAAAGAGAGTGTGTGTTTGTGAAAAAGAGAGAGAATTAAAAATAGAAAAAGAGATAGAAAGAGAGAGAGAGAGAGAGAGGGAAAGATAAAAAAAGAGAGAAAGAAATAGAGAAAGAAAGAGAGAGAGAGAGAGAGAGAGAGAGATAGGAGAGAGTGATGAGTGAAACATGAGTCAAGCATGATGACGAGATGACGACTCACGTGTTGCGCCTATCCGCTGCCACAGGTGTCACTCAATGTCTTCATTAGCAATGCCTGATACTTATTCCAATCAAGCTCTATGTCTAATCAATCGATCAATCCGATTGATCAATCGGATCACTGGGTCACGCAATCGTCAACGGAGATAACAACAACAACAACCATGTACTATGGATTTCAATTATTTAATCTCCGTCTTTGGCTCTCTCTCTCTCTCTCTCTCTTTATCTATCTATCTAACTTTATACAGTATAGCAAAATGAATTAACACTTCATATATTTTTGAATATATTTTAATAATTGATCAATCACTTTGGCAAGAACATTTCACGCTGCATCTAGATTAGGTATATAGGTGTGATCGTATACACGTGTCAAACTTGTCAACACCAATTGAGATTGCATAATTAGATTAATTATTATTTATACATATATAGCTACTTTTCTAAAATTAAAAAATAGAAACTATTTGTATAATCTAATCACTTATTAATATATATATGTTACCGGCAAAACGTTATTTTATTTAATTTTATTAATTTTCTCACCTTTTGTCTAAATGACTAGGTAAAACACTTTTTGCCAAAACTTAAACCGACAAAACGTTGTAATTTTTTTATTTAAACCATTATTTTTAATTAGTTAAGTCAAGTATAAATTATTTGTTTGCACTCAATTTGAACTTCTATACCTGCTAAGTAAAAAATTTTAAAATAAAATTATATTACTTAGCGAGTGTATATACGTTCACCGCGAAAATCGCGTTTGACAATTATCAAACCGTTTGATATATCAAACACGAAAAGCCCAACAGTAAATTGACTGCGTAGAT
>WURS02199515.1:0-20389 GCA_011762765.2 Rhinocypha anisoptera
GGGGGGGGAGACCCCCGGGGCGTTCTCCCCCGTCCGACCACCCCC
Source organism: Rhinocypha anisoptera (assembly GCA_011762765.2). Lineage (NCBI taxonomy): Eukaryota > Metazoa > Arthropoda > Insecta > Odonata > Chlorocyphidae > Rhinocypha > Rhinocypha anisoptera. The sequence goes on from WURS02199515.1 coordinate 46, forward strand.
TCGGGTTTCCGGGGTGGGGAGGGGTGGTATCGGGGAGGGGCGAAGGAATGGGGGGCTGGCGGGAGGAGGCGGTGGAAGATGGGGAGCGGGACAGGTTAGACGGGGAGAGGAGGAGGCGGAGACGAGGGGAGGCTGCCTATGTGCCAAATACCCGCCTCCCCCCTCGCTCCCCCTCCCTCACGCTCTCTCGACCTCGGTGTTTTTTTCCACGTCTTCCCGTCCTATGCGTTTCTAAACAATATACCGCCATCGGTCTGCAAACTTTTTCTATCTCGCCGTGACTCAGGGAGCCTCTCACAGATGGCAGAAATGGTGAGAGTCGTCTCGGAGAAGAGACATCCAAGTCCTATTCTAGAATACCCATCATGGAGATAGGTATAATAATTAAATATCAACATTTTTCAATTATAACTGTTTCAATAAGTATACGATATTTCATTATCACAGAATTGTCCAAAGTACGTTTGAAAAAAAGATGCTGATCTTCAATCGTTCTTATGTGGATACTGAAACTTTTTCAGTTATAATTAGTGTGAAAATAAACCACGCTGAAAAAAATAAGGGAATAATCTGTGGATAGGTTATGAATGATGTTACTGTCACCAAAATTCTCTTATCTTGCAGTTTCAAGTAATTATTTATTGAAACGTATTTTTGGAGAAACTTTCTCTAGCTTCAATCTCCATGTATCCTTTCAGTCCTGCATATCTTTCCTCCCGGTCTGAATAGCCTGATATCAGGGCTGACCAAACTTAAAGACAGTCTGAAAAAATAATATGTTGCAAAGACATCAGTGGCAAGTGTTAAAAAGTATGTTGATTACTATACACAATCATCATTTTACAATGCGCTCAGGATTGACCCCACATAAGATACACATAGTTCCATGTACGTACGAACAGCTAAGATAATTTCACAAGAATGATGAATTAATGCTGGTTGTTGTATTGATGAAAACAACTAGGAGACTATGAAAACTTATGTTAGTATTCTGGATATGCGTCTTCCATATTTTATTAATAAATTAATCTGAAATTCACCTATTGAATTTAATCTGAAAATCACATATTGATCCTCCTAATATCTGAAGATTTCCTCTTTTTAATTTGGAAATGATGCATGACCCGGATAAAAAGATAAAATATTTTTATTACAAATTTATATTACAAACTTTTATGCATGATGTACGGTAACTTGATAAAAATCTTTTCATTTCATGTATCACTCAGTAATAGTAGGAATAAAAATAAACTGTCGTATTGATAAGAATGTTAGGAATGAATAAGAAGATAAGAATGGTAAGAAGCCCCACGGAGAAGACGAGTGTTAAAATACACTTCGGACCGTTGTAGTTTTACATTTAAATCTTAACAGATTTTTTAGTGTTTTTATATAAACATAATTTAAATACAATTTTTATTAAAAATTTCCAATTTAATAGATCTGAAACACTTCTCTCCTTCTTATATTGTTTTACTTTTAATTTCTTATTACATTCCAATTTTCCATCATAAAATCTCCTTTTCCTTATTTATTGCTATCAAAATCTACAATCGTCAAATAATATTATAAACTTTTTTTAGACGGAGCGAAAATGATTGTGATTCAACCACTCTCTTCCTTTCTATTCCTTTCATTTTCTTTTTTATCTAATTTCAATTCTCTCTGGTAACTTATTCGTCCTGAAGTTCCATTTAATGGTTCATCATTTTTCTGCCTAAATTATTTCATTTATCTATTGGAAATATACACATTCGTTTGATTCAGGAGCTTTGAGCTGAAAGTTATGTCCTTAAATTAATTGAAATTATGCTTATGATTCTTTAAACAGCGACGTAATATATAAATTGAAAATTGTTATTTTAATTAATATCTTTGTCTTAAACAAAAAATCGAAGATTTATTCTCTGTCCTAAATATGATTCACATTTTTCATGTGATTCAGTGGTCACTTGCGTTAATGATATTCAAAACTGATGTATTTTCCTGCATTTATGATATCGTGAATTTTATACCATGTCACATAGAATCATGGTTTTGATTTTAACTTTTTCTCTCAGAATAGAAATCGATTTGTATTACAGCGGTAAGTTTTTATTGTCTGTTATAATTGTTGTTTTTTCTATTTTTATTTGGAATAATCTCTATGAATAGTGAGCAGCCAAAATAATAAATAGGCACTAATAACTAGTGAATAAATTCCCTCATTAATCCTAGGATGTGAATATAGATACTATGTCTTATGCGTCGCAGAATAATATGTCGTCATTTAAAATATAATATGTAATTAATATAGTTCTAAATGATAGCGCTTTGAAGTAATCATTAATCTAATTAGCATATATTATTTAATGTAGACCTTTCTCTAAGATTTTTTACCGGATAGATTTAAACAATTTAAGTCTTTTAAAACTTTGAAAATTCAACAGTAAGATTTAATTTATTGCGATACTCACTAAGATCATCAAACTTTTTTTAATTCTTGATGGTGAAGTGATGTACTCTCACCACATTTTTACTCCAGGCTTCACATAATATGCTATCAATTTTTTCAGGAAATTATCACATGCTTGCAGAAAATAACGAACGTTGATCTGAGAATTTACGGAAAGAATTTTAGACGTCTTAAGATATAGTATTTCTGCACTTTCTGTACGAATTCTTTATCCTTATCGTCTTAAGATAAAGCAGTTCATTAACATTTTGAACACGAAAATAACTACCTGTCGTTAACTGAATATTGTTGGAAAGCAGTGGAGAAGATGATCCAAGATTCTCACGTCGAGGGTACCTGTTCCTATTCAGCCCGGGACGGTTTTTTTTTTGTGGCACTCGGATCCCTACTTGGGTGCCGTGCGGAAAGCACTTCAAGTGCAGTACGCCGTTCATCTGATGGGAGGGACATTAAACTCTGACCCCTTGGAGCTTTTAGTTAAGAATAGGCTAATGCCGACGCAGTGTTTCTCTCCATCCGACCGCTACTCCCTAAAATACAGCATAGGCCCTCATACCCGTAATGGAGTAAACGACCTCAGCTGTCGGTCGCTTACTTGAATAACTACTTCTCCAACAGAAGTTCAGAAGAGAAGCATGAAACTTGACTCACACATGGCCTTCGAGAAGTTTCACATTAAATCTCATGTTAGAGGTTTGCAAGAGTTCACCTCAGTCCCTTTCACTCCCTAAAATTTGTGACATTTAATGGGGTATGTATGTATCAATTCTGTAAATTAATTTTTTGTAATGAAAATAAGTAACGTCTTAGATATTCTATATTAAAATATGTAAATAAACTAAGTATAATAAGCTTAAATCTTTTTAACGTCTGAGAAAAGTGAGCTTATCTGTTGATAGTTATTATTGCTGTCTGGCAATATAGAAATGTCATTTATTGTTGTCGCAATGAAATTTTCATTTACTTTATTATGTGATGCTAGCATATGACCTATGTTTAGACGGTTTAATTATTTTTATAAATATAAACTAAAGGAAATCATCAGTAAATTCTTTTTCAACGCATACCCGCCATTGTCACATAAGTAAGCGTTCGCCTCAGTTTATAGTGATGATTTTCATTAAGATATAATGACTAGAAAAACCTTAAGATGATGACAGATATAAAAGAAATTTTAAGGCACAATTCTTATTATATTATACCTAGTCATAGTGCAATTTATAAAACTTGAAAATTTTACAAAGTTAGGATATAATATGTGAATATATACTTTTTATGAGTTCTTGGTCATCATTAAAATAATTGTAGTGCATGTTTTCATAGCAAAAAGTATTTTAAAGTGTATTTTAACTAATGATTCGGGCTTATAATTACTTTTACTTTTGGTAGATAGGACAAATAAGCCTTCAAGGTTCACTGTGGAGGCCATCACTTGGTGGATCATCACTCCAATTAAGCCTTCATTTAAGGATCTCTTTGTCTCTTTCGGTAAAAAATCCATATATTTTTATTCAAGGGTGTACAACATGCATAAAATACCTTAACTTATTTTAATATAGGGGATTCTTGCAATTGTTTGTCAGAACTCATCCATGTGACTCTATATTTTCATGGTCTCTCATTTACCCTGCGTATTTCCCTATATCGCCAGTTGTAATATTTTCTTATGACGCTCATAACTTGACCTTTTTAAGCAGGAAATTTATGATTTTAAACGTCATGTTACTGCATATATTACTCTCCAGATCCAGACTTAAAAATTAACTGATAATATTTTAATTTTTGATATGCTTTTGATATATTGAAAACTACTTCTATAAAATTGAGGTTCATTTTGTGTCTTGATCAATTCTTATGATTATATAATTTCACCAAAATAATATATCATATTATGCAATATTATGCATGTTTTTGACCTTGTTATAAAAACATTTATGTTCTCAATATTATATATAAGAGTAAGAGGGTGAATAGGAAACTAATGCAGACATGAAAGTCAGATGGTTTGAGTTTGAAAGTCAGATAGAGAAGGGAGATATTCCCGCAAAAGTGAACTGCTACCCTTTTGTATTAGAACAATATTTGCTTTAGAGCTGTACTTATACGAAAAAGGATCTCAAGTTTTCCCGCCGAATAGTTGCGTTGTAGACCTCTTGGATTTCCGTCCTGGCAAAGTCGTTGATGGACATCGAAGTTTGAAAGCCTATATCTGCCATCGTCTTCATGGTGAAACTGAAAACTCTCCCTGAAGACTATGGTAGACTTAGCCTTCGAAACGACGCTCCCCATTTCTGTCCCCGTTACCCTGATAGCAACCCGAGACGCCTACAATGTTACTTCTATGAAGTTAAATTCAACGAAAGCATAAAAAAATACTGCCCTTTTATCGGTGTAGTGACTTTTAAGGAAAATCTAAAAGCCAACATTCTGATAAATATGAAGAGTATACGGAAATTACTTCATTAAATGTTATTTACAAACAGTGATATTTGAGGAAATAATAAGTGTATCGACAGGGAATTTACGAGTAATTATATTCATAGTAAGTAGCATTATGTAGAAAGAGAAAAGTAGGAGCATCAAAGCATATTATTTTACGAGCATAAAGCATCGTATAAAGCATATTCGATATCGTAACATTGAGGTAAGAAGATTTTAGAGAAACTCACATGCCGAGTACGATATTACCAATGCATTCAATTGAATAAAAGGTTGTACAGTCAAGAGGTTTGAAATAAATAGGTTCTCTTTTTGGTTTCACAAAAAAACCTTAATAAATCAATAACCGGCATCATCAAAAAGTTGACATCAACAGATCAACCTGGTGATGTAAACTTTTGATGAAGCTGGTAATAGTGATTTATTAAAATATTTATTGAAACCGACCGAGTTTAATTTCCCTAGCCGTAATGTGGTTTCAGAAAGCTTCTCTATTATTAAATAACTGTGTAAAGCTCATTTCTTACACAATTAAAAAAACGGAATTTCATAAACTATATTCAGCATATAGACGTAAAAATTAGGATCCAGTAAAAACCTAGCAGTAAAGCATTTGATTATTTTAAAATACAAAGAACCCAATTATTTTAGGATGTAATTTACTGCGAAAAACACACCAGATTCAATATTTAATATTTTGCTAATATATGTTTCATTAAAATTTTATGTTTAAAATATTTTTCATGAAAATACAGTGGTATCTGAAGATCCAATTGATAATCAATTCTGAACCGAAAATATATTTCAGTCCAAAAATCGGTTGATTGCAGCCGCCTATTCTTTGCTATTCAGGGCCATATCTATTATTAATTGGTAGTTTTCCTTTCCGAAGTATCTCATATTTTCCCAAAATGTATGCGTCCCTCGTCCTCACCCGCGTGGTCTTCCATTCTATATAAGATATTATTCACGAATTCATTATGCCTCGAGATGTATCCGACTCACATTGTTCTTTATATTCTTATCGTACTCCAAATTGACTTATCTTCCTCCGCTACACTGCACACTTTCTCAGCCCTAACTCTGTCAGTCCACTTAATCTTAAGCATTCTTCTCAAGCACAATGTTTGGAAGCCTTCTATTCTTCTCTGGTCCGTTTTTCCAATGGTCCATGGCTATGATCCATACAGTACCATCATGCTCCATACGAATCTTTTCTATACTTCTTCCTTGTTTGGTGTGATATATTTCTTGAGCGTAGTAGTTGTCAATTCGCCATTAATTCCTTCTAAGCTTGAACACTATCTACACTTGATATCCGTTAAACTAATTCGGTCCCATGTAGTCCTGCTTCCAAGGTAGGTGAAGGATTCCTCTTGCTCTAATTTCTCTCCTCATAGCTCGACGTCTGCACTCAGCAAACTCCTCTTCCGCATACTAGTATTTTAGTTTTATTCATACTTATTTGTGTGTTTTACTCGTTCTGTACTTTTTCTATTGGTTTCAAGGTTATCTTTAGTTCTTCAGGGTTCTCTATCATAACTGCTATACCGTCTGCGAAATGTAGATGTTTATTTCTTTTTCTTTCAATTGGATTCCTCTAATCCCTGTTTCTTCTATTTCCTTTATTACATCTTCCAAGTATTTTGGAAATGCACCGACTATAAGTATCACCCACGTGTAGCTCTTTTATTATATTTTTCTTCCGTTTTTCGTTTACATAGTCGTGAATTATATTGCGTTAGAGTTGGTGTATTACTCTTCTGAGTTGTAATCAATGCCTAGTTACCCCATTCATTTAATATTTTGTTTCATTCCAAGCTAAAAACACCTTTTCAAAGTCCACAAATACTAAGTATTTTTTACAGGTATCATATTTTCTACCTTTTTTAATCCGTTATATTTTTTTAAGCCTTCCAAGTCATTATCAGGTATTAAGATCTTAAAATGAGCAATGAGCCCGTGATAGATAATCATTAGTATTAGTGTGACTGTAAATGTGGAATTGTTACAATGTTGTACAGTATGTTTACAGTATATTACCTGTGTAGGTACTTGGACTACATGCAGTTTTATGTTCAATAATGACTAAAGTGTATATAATCTTAATTTAACACTCAATTCTTCTGTAAAATTTTACTCAAAAAAGAATCGCTCTGTGGAATTAGTAACTAATAAAATCATATTCGAAGCGTGCATAAAAATACCCGGAAAATTATTGATATCTCTTTTCTTTTCGTCCGGGAGAACTGGCGCACGGTGAATCACAGGGGGGGAGTGGCTGCTGTGTCCGGCGATCAAACCCGGCGCGACCGATATCCCAAGTCGCGCCAACTCGGAGCTTAGAAACGTAGTTATGTTAACGTGGTACAAACCCATTAATAAAAGCCTCTCGAAACGTATGTTTTTATAAATTTAAATGGAAGTTTAATCATTCCCTCTAATTCTTTACCACATGCATAACGAATACATTATATTCTTTGGTTGCTTCATCCGATAAAATCTTTACGACCATCAGTTGTTTATTGGTACTTCAAGATATATCTTTTCTGTCCATATTTATAATTGCTTTTACCGTCTCAGGACGTTAGAGTGCATATGAACGAATAGATATTCAAATGAAACATTCATTTTCAATGTTATTTTTTCTGGCCTCTACTTAATAGTGGATTTAAAAGTAGCAGTAGTAAGTAGATATTCGCCCATGTGTTTGTATTTTGGAATCATTGTTAAATTTGCATAATTCTCCTTCATTTTTTTAGCTCATTAATTTATATATATTTGGTTGGCTTTAACGGATAATAAAAGAAATTTAAATTAGAATAGGATTTTTCTAGAGATTAAGGTATTTAGCAATAATATACTCATTTTGAAAATAAATAAGTAGCACTTTTCCACAAAATATATATTTACGTACAACGCGTTTTGACTCACTAAGTCATCTTCTGGTACATATTCAGGTCAATGTACCTGAAGATGACTTAGTGAGTCGTAAATACGTCGTTGTACGTAAATATATATTTTGTGGAAAAGTGCTACTTCTTTATTTTCAATATGTGTTCCTTCCACCACATCAAGCCTGAATTAGTAATTGTTAATAATATACTCCTTAATATATTTTAAAAGTTTTCTATTATTTTACAAAGTAGGAAAAATATTATTGATGGAGATATTCCATTAATTATACGCAGAGAGTCCGAGATCTATTTAAAAGTCTAAAATCAGTTTATATTGGGTCTTATTTCTCAGTAAAATAATTATAATAAAAATAGCACTATGAAAATTTAATACAGATGACGAGAAAGATCATTATTTCTCCGTTAAACAAGACAATAAAATGGGTATTTATAAATTCAACCATTAATGCATCAATTTCTAGGGCAGTTTTTTAACGAGATATGAAAATAACTGGACAGTGAGACGTACAACCTGCATGTAATTTCTTACGTCCCTGGAATATTTCTTTCAATGGAATTTCCTATATCAAATATCCTATATTAAGTTAAAACGATTGCATCTTAAAACTTTTGTTTTCACCGTAAAATCATTTATTTTTACCAGCATGAATGTCAGGATCCATATTCTTTGCTACTTTTTTATATCAAATCATGTGGCGCATTATAGGAAATAGTTTCCGGCATGACTTCTTGGAACTGATTCATGATTAAATGAGAAACAAACTTTGAAATTTCACATAAAAATATATTTTCTACTCGACCTATCTACACGATTTATTTTCTATTGCATTGCGGCGAAACCTTGGTCATGTAGAAAATATATTTTTATGTGGAATTTCAGAGTTTGTGTCTCATTTAATCATGTGACGCATTGTTATTTTGGTTATCTATCGCCGATGTTCCTTTCGGGATTAGTCTGTTCGAGGGTTATATTAACTATTAACTTATATTTAAAGTATACATTCCTTTCTGGAATTGTATAGACTTGCATACGTAGCTAGAATTAACCTAAATGTTAAAAATACATTTAGTTTATTCCGTCATTTTCATTCTATTTATTATATATTGTATATAAAACCACTATATACAGCAGAGTAGATCATTATTTCATGCATTTGACTATTTAAACAATACGGTATTTTCTTGAGTTATCAATTGATCAAAAAAATGTAAATTCCCTTTCTCATCCTTATAAACCTATTCATCGCTACATTTTATTTATTAGGACAAATCAAATTTTAAACAGTCAAATGACATTTTTAAAATAATTATAGTACCATAGATAATTTCACGATTTCATTACTTGCTCTTGAGAAGCAGTTCACTGAATTTATTAATTTAAGTTAAGTTTTTGATGGAGAAACTCATAAAATAAATTATATCATTCATCCAGTTCCTGTGAGAACCATAGCGATGTCATCCTTGAATGTATTTGGTCATGCGAAGAGCATGAGCATAAATCACCAACACCCCTGTTCGGACATTTTATAAAGTGTTTAATGCACAGCTAAGGGAGTTCGTGCTCACCTTTCTTGCTTTAATCATTCTTCCAGGACTATCATTTTATTTTAACGCTGTCAGTTATAAAAATTCATGAAAATTCCGCGAAACGGATTCGCCATACATTTAACAAATTTTTTCAAAAATATCTCGACGAAGCAGAGAGAAAGAGCAGTATTACATTTCACCATATCGCGGAGCAAGCCTTTCAAGTTTCACACCACGAAAGGAACGCTTATGCTGCTGGCTAATAGACAAGCGGAGAGGAAAAAGTTGTGATGAATGAAGCTAGACTGCTGCCATGTTCACGCTTCTTAATGAAGGAGACTGCAGTTTGTCTTCGAGGCTCAACTTATCTCCGGCGTCCGTGTTCGCCTTACGACCTCCCAAGATTTCAAGCTGGACTCGTTGAGGAAATTATGTGCACTCGAAGGACATAAAGGACGCGATAGCCGACAATCTTTTCTAAGCCAGCCTACGCAAGAATTCACGGCACTCTGATCACCCCTTAAAACTTCCCCAGGAATATTTTTCCCAAGTTTTCTGCATTCAGCTTTTGTCTCGAGTTTACCTCTGTGTTGCGCTCATCAGTAATCACACTCCGACTTTTACGTGCAACTACTGCTTAAATCTCTTGGTCTTCATAGTAAACCTAAATCTTCTTGGTAAATCAAAAGTCTTAATATTCTCTACTTTTATTACGTATTATTAACGTAGGAAAGAACAAGAATTATCAATTATCTAGAGGCTAATAAAAACATTTTATTTTAACAGAAGTCAATAAAGGAAAAATCGAATTATAGAAGAAGATTTGGCGCTAGGAAAATAAGGTGAAGGCTTACTGTTCTTAATTATCTTGTTGGAGTTTAGAGCACGCGTTCAGGAACAGTAAGATTAATATTTGTATATCTAATATTGAGAAGAAAAGGTTTCAACCCTAGTCATTTTACTGCTGATCAAGATGTTTTTAGTTAATAGATTAGTTTTCTTTTGTCCTGAATAAAGTTGAATTTAGTATCAGTGGTATTAACGAAAGTAAACTATGTTCTTTTATTGGATGCAGAAATGACTACGGTAATTTAGTACGTTCTCAAATTGAAGATAAACTAAGTTATCCTAATGCTACACTCATACATGAAGCGAAACTTCAGCACACAATTTCTTCGTTCACGCCTACTACTTACTTTAAACGGTCGGTAATATGTTTCATAAGATAAGTTCTCTGAATAGTACTGAATATTTTATTGAAATATCACTTTCGTATCCTTATTTTTAATATTGTCTAATTAAAATTCTGTAATAGTTAACTTCAGATATATTTATTACGAATAATAATTCAAACTCACTTTCCGTCGTAACGCATGAGTCACTCACGATACCTTGGATAAAAGAATGGAACAATATTTGTCGACTGGGTCAAAGTCACATATCAATGAAATTATACTAGATCATTCTCTGTTCACCGAGTATTTGTTGCTGACGTGGTTAACTTCATTTGAATCGGTGGTTGGTGACGTGGTGAATTGTTTGATGAAGGAGTAAGTATTTTCCATCTCCGGAACACACGTCATTTGTAATAGCACCTCGTTTACATCATTACAACAATGCTCGCCGGGCCGGGACAGGCGCCACGGATTCACGGGGTTTGTGCCTGACGTGAACCTGCCATAAAATAGTTCTCAGGGTGGGATGCGTGTATCGGCAAAGCGGCAAACCAGAGTGGCTAAAATTCATTTCAGCAATCACATCACACATTTTGGGAGGTTTTGATAAGTAATTTGAATAATTTTATTTTAAATTACTTAGTTTTTCATATCTTATTATAAAATTCCTTCATCGATATTTCCTGCTCTTAGCTGTATTTCAGTTTTAAAAATTGTCTTACGAAGAAGAAAATATCCTTCCATTTCTGACACTATGCAAAAATTTTCTCGTCACATTTTTTTCGTGATTATTTAGTTCTATGTCCTTCCAATTCTCTCTATTTCTCTGTCGTCGATCAACTAATTGATTGGGAGCCATTCCTTTTCCATCCACCCATGTTTTCCATTCCTTGCAGAGGATTCCTCATACTTTTCCCTCCAAATTCTTCCAGGGATTGTTTATAAACTCTATCCAAGGTCTTCCTCTGTTCATCTTTCCGTGAATTTTTTCTTCCAGTATTTTGAGAATAAACCTGTCATTAATAAAATTATGTGCAATTCCTATTATTCCTTTCACGCTGTTCAGTAACTCTTCCTTCGAGTTTCCATATAATCCTTTCATTACATTTTCCCTTTTCTAGATATTCTTTCTGATCTTCTCAAACACCACATTTGAAAGGCTCCTCTTCTCTGTCTCTAATTCTAATTAATGGTCCAAGTTTTTATACGCATAGGATCATTTTCTATATTAAATTTTTAAAATCTCTTTTTAATTCATATGTCCATAAACTTTTATGTAAACAACTGCTTGTTATTATTGAAGACAATTCTTGCTTGGGATAGTCTGATTTGTATATCTGCTTCAATCCTTTCGTACTATCTTATTTTTCTTCCTGTAAATATCGTCATTTGCTTTGCTGCTATGCATTTGATTCAGATGCATATATGAATATAATTGTTTTGTTTGTTGCAATACATTATCTTCTTTTTGTGTAAACATTATGTTAATTTTCTGTTCAATACTACTATAAATCTTTATAAATCCTCTACTTTATCTGATAAAATAATATTATGATTTTAAAATGTCAGGGTTTTAAAGTTTTTCCTGTTTACCGCTTACAACCTTGCCAATTACCAAACGAAAATAGCGTACTTAGCTAGTTATCGTAGATATATTAGCGTACCCACTTTGAATACTAAGAAAAATGTTACATTTCTACGGGTACATACAATATTTTAGTCTATATTTCATTTCGAAGAACCATGAAAGCCGATGACTACCGCGTAAGGTAATAATAGCTTATGGAAAGAAAACCTTGAAGGAATATCGAGCAAGGAACACTGAAGAGATTAGCCAGTATCATAATATTGTGAATGATATGTTTATGTATGTTACAATATAGATTTTTTGAAAATTATCGAAGGTCGGTTCTTTTTGGTACTGCCTTTAATAAAAGTCACTTTCACATAGGTTTATGAGCCACCTAAGTGAACCATTTCTACAATTACTTACTCCTTGACCAGACAGTATGTATTCCCGTCAGAAATATTGATCAATAGTTGCTATTTAATGCTTAATTAGATGTTTTTCCTTGGTAATTACTTGAATAATTCTTTATTTCTTTTTATTTTATCAATCGTCATTATATTTTATATGTGCCCTTTGTAGACATAACTGTGCCAGCCATTTTGTCTTAGCTGCTAAATGCAGATTCATATACTGGTTCTAAAATTAGAGTTTTTATAAAATTCATAAAACAATAGATATGTATTCTTTTATAAAAAGTGATTAAGTGCTGAAATCTGAATTATGAATGTAGTGGCTTAAAATTTCATTTTAGACTTTTCATCAAGTGTGATATGATAAGCCATATAATGAAGATAATAGTTGGTTGATAGGGATAGGCAGACAAAGCTGAAATACAAATATTGAAGGATTGATTAATATAACAAATGTGATAATACATAAAATGCCCTTAGCTTATTAATAAGTTAATAAACTAATGTCATAATATCTTTCAATAATAATACCATTGTCGTAACTGTAAGTGGTACCACCTGCATTCACGGGGTGCTGTTTGGTTGACTATAAGTATATCTTTATTTTAACGGAGGAGAAAAGGGTTAAATTGACTTTTCTAAAAAAAAACTTGGAAGACATGAAGAGTGTCATGATTTAATTAATTTGGAAGACTTGAATATAAGTAGAGCCGCATCTCTGAGGAAAGATACCTCCATTACGTTCTTTAGTTTATTTTTAGTCGTTGTAGAATACATTATACTCATGTCATGGAATATAATTCAAAATTCGAGGTACTTGGTAGAGAAAAACAAGTCCTTTAGAAGTTTTTACTGCATTGAAAGTTTTATGAGAAGCGACTAGAAAATAATTGACTCGTTAATAGTCAAATTATACCAACGATTACGTTCTTTCCAAGCTTGTTAGCATCAATTCATTTTCATTGACATTTTATTCAGATTTTATAGATTTTATTTTATGCAGTTTTTTCTCTACTAAATGTTTAAGTTATGTTAGTTATTTAAAATGTAATGATGAGTTTCAATTTGTTACGATATTTGTATAAAATACGGTTGATTTTACGTAATTCAGGAGGTGGTATCAAATAAGGATTTGTGAACATATAGCGATTATTTCTAATATTTTATATTAGGAAATATCCCTCTATCTTCAGTAAATCCGTAGGGCTCGTGAAAAGTATTCATTCGCATTATAACTTCGCATAAAAATAAATATTTTTTCACGTTATAATTTTCATAGAATACACAAAGAACCAAGAGGTCATGGTAACCCAATGGGTAGATCGTTAATACTTTCAGATTCAGACCGAGATAGTTTATAGAACGGCTAATAAAGAAAACTCGGTTTAAAAAATCTTATTTTGTCAAAAACATTTCCATGGCTTATTTTGTTTTCTTATTGAATAGAAAAATTCTTAAGCACAATAAATTTCATCAATAATACAAAATTGAAATGAGGAGCGTATTTCCTAAATTGTAACGGGATTACGTTGAAACAATGGAGGGAAGGAAGTGTAAGCCAACATGTACGATATTTATATTATCCTTATATTTCTTCGTTGTTGCATCTCTTTAATACTTTTTCCATCGACAGAGATTTTTTTATCATTGACGTAAGTTATTCCTTTATGACGTCCATCGTTCTACTATTACATCCCTTCATGTCCCATTTTCTCGTCACAGAACTCATGGTTGAGGTGGATGAGAGGAATAACGACTGAATAAATTGCATCGTGAAGGAATTTGAACCAACGACCTCTCCGGTCGGCAGACGTAAACGGATGAAAGACGAACGCGGGGAACGGAGGAGTCCCTCGGAGAGTTCAGTAGTAAGTGCTTTCGCGATCGTTTCGCCTCGAGAGGACGAGACGTGACAAGAGAGCATCGAGTGCATTCTTCTCCACCCGGCCCGATGGATCCCCTATGTGAATCAATCATCTTACACGGCTTTTTAAGTATGCTTCAAGGAGGCCCCTATAAAATTGGTATATAATACAAGTCGCGGCGAGGGAGATGTACTAAAGGAATCATTCATGGCAGTTCAGATTATAAATCTCAAAGGATGCTTCAGTGAATGACGCTTCCTCGGAGACGACGGACGGAGCTCGGGAAGAAAATGCTCGAGCGCCGAGAAAGGAGCGTCTTCCTATTCATTCCTTTTCCTCGGCGCACTCCTTCCATCCTTCCCGTATACACTTTCGATCTCTGCAGCTGCGGGGAAGGTGACGGATAGAGCTCATCCCATGATGTTCATTTTCTGCTTCTTTTCATCATTTTAAGGGGCGACCACTTGCAAGAAGAAGGATTTTAGTACCACAAAGAATTTCTTCATTGACATGCATGAAAGAAGAGTCACGATATGTTCTTCCTTACATCTGCCGTGATTGAATGTTGTAAAAATTCACCTTTGGTGTAGAGGATTGTTGTTGTAGAGAGTTGTTGTAAAAGATTGTAGTTGTGTATTAAATACACCGTTCGCCGCTGTTAATCGTGTCCCTATTACTTAATGCGGTCGAACTCACTTATTTGTGACGGAAATGTCCACGGAATAGTGCCTTTGGATCACTGGAAAAATGTTAATTCGAGACCTCTGTCATCATATATTGAAATAATTAAATTTACGGAATTTCCCGCAGATAAACATCCGAAAGATGGAAAGATTTTATTATATTAGAAAACAGTTATTAATGATTCTGCTTCCAAAGAACCTCTACCTCCTAAGAAGTAATTTTACTTATATAAAAGAATATCGGCTTAGATTCTCCGACAGTAGTACATTTATTGGATTTATATATTTGGGAAATATCTTAATTCTCATGGAAGCAATGACGACCTTGTTAAATATAGAGTAGTAATTAAAGATGACCAGAATATTATTACGCCAGGAAATTCATGCCTAAAGATTTCCTAATGCTTTAGCTATGAGCTATCTTTTTTGGCATCGGTAAATTCTTTTAGTAAACTCTAGTATAATTAAGAACGAGTATTTGAAAAATCGTTTATTGAATGCCATTTACTCAAACCCCTACATTCACTCATGTACCTAGTGGCAATTGACCGTAGTTAAAAAAAATTCAGAAGCCTAGGATGACAATTCGTTCTATTTTATTAGTGATTTCAGGTTTTTTCGAAGAATAGACTAGAATGAGTTCTCGAGTTTTGCCAGGTCCACTGATGCTCCGATAGATAAGTCCCCCATCATTGTTAGGGTAAGTAAACCACGGTGAAGACGATTGCGAATTTCTAAATGTTGATGGCAATAAACCAGTAGACTCGGTGGAAAACCCGATAAACTTTTCCAACACGTTTTACTTTAGAAACTCTATGTTAAATATAGTTACAGGAGATAATACCATCCAATAACCATCATCGGTAAAAAAGAACTAAGAAAAATTCATTAAGACTATTAATTATAAAAGTGTGAAAGCTATTTTATTTTACTTTCCTTATAAAAATTTAAACTTTAGTTACAAAGACCTGTAGGGAAGTAAAATATATAGCATTGAAAGCAATATGTCGTGATACGCATATTTACGTTTCCTTAGTAGTTCTCTCGTTAAATCTTAGTCATTAAAGAATTTATCTAATAAACGAAGTTTTATTCTTTACCTGCAGGCGATTTTTCTCATTTTCAACCATTTTTATTATACAACTAAGTTTATACAAGTTTTAATAAAACCTATACACAACTCGTCCTCCATAAAGAAAAAGTGACAGTGATGAAAACTGAAAACACAGTGAAAAAACAGATTGTGGCATCCAGTCGTGGTAATATAATCAAAACAGCCTTTTTTCTTAATTAGGAATTATTTTTCAGGGATGTCACGTAACTCCTCTATGAATATTACATAGAAGAGTTACGTGAAAAACTTATTATAAAAATTATAATATTTTATAAAACTATTTCTGAAAATTTGACCAATTTTTTCAATAACGTTACGAAAATAAATTTTCTTAATAGGTATATCTATTTTAGTCCACATGCGAGCAGGAAGTACACATATAAAGTTTTGATTTTTTTACTAACCGTACTGTAATTGTAAAGAAAGGATATTCAACAATATTGTTGAAAAACATTTTGTTCACCATCTCATTCTCCAGTGAACTATTTATTTACTTCTTATATCTAATCGCTTGTTAAAATACTTTTTATCAATATTATTATGCATCAATGTGTTAATCTATTTTTTCATTTTGGGAAATTAAGTATAACTAAGTAATCATCTCTTTAGCTCAACAAAAGTCATTAGAGTTTAATCACATACCTAACATTTTACATAACCAACAGCTTACTTTTCACGCCATTTCATTGTCCTTCAAATTACGAATACTGAGAAATTAAACATTTAATTTGTGATTCCATCTTACTCGTAACCGTTCCTGTACACATAAATGTAATTTAAATTGCAAGTCAATGTTGTACTATTACGTAATAATTCCTTAGTCTGAAATTTGGTGGACCCACCCACGACTCTCTCCACGCGCATTGAATTCATTCGTTTTACGATTTCCAAAGTGCATTTTACAAAACCCTGTTTTCTTCATGAAGCCATTTTTCAATTCATTTCATCTTTTTATATCCTTCCGTCGTTCACAAGGGTTACATCTTTATTTTATGTCATTAAATTGCAGGTATCAATCCCACAGATGTATTTCCACACAATATCTTACACAATTTATTTCGCTTTCTCCAGGCAAACTCCACCCAGTGTACCATACAGATTAAAAAGAAAATCGTAGCAAACCATCAAGATTGATTTAGATGAAAAATTAGTAATTTTTTCTCAAAATTAGTTTTCTTAGTCCATATCATGACTTAAAGTGGGAAACCCTGTAGCCGATACGTTACGTACTAGAAAATTAATTTTTCCTATTCGTTCACGATAGGAAATTTTTAGCGGAATCTTCAGAACTTACCTTGGTTTCACAGCTGCGGGATAGCATTCCAAAAAAGTTCATTTGCGTTCATTGTTCATGTTAATTTATAATTTACTCTGCTATATCATCCTCTTACTTAATATTTCGTTAGAACAAATAGCACCGATAGTTCTATTGGAAAAATAAATATCATGCGGCTTCAAGCTATCTAAAGACGATAATTGTTTGAAACCAATATAAAAACTCATTTGGTCGTATATTATCGATAAATTAATGAGTAAACACAACAATTAAATCAAGTCTCATATAAATTTAACTGTAATGCTCCCAGTTAGGTAAACCTATAGGAATTTTTCCCCCTATCTACAGGAATCTTTCCCCTGTCCATTTTCATCATATAGCTTTCCAATACAAAATTATGTTTATTACATTTTAGTGGAAACATTCATTATACTGTCACACAAAATATTACATATTATAATTGAGAATTAATGCCAACAAATACATTAAGATCTTTGTACCTGTTTTTTTACTGACATTCATCCAGATAGTTTATGAGGGAGAGAATAAAAATACAAAATGTGGAGGATTTATTTGAATAATTTAAGGTAAGCGATACGTTTCCCAATATTTACGCTGGTGTTCCTTGGAATGCAACGTATAAAGATGCTTATCAAATTCGAAAGAAATGTAAATGAAGAAACAATAATTTTGAATGTAATTCAGAGTATTAATTATAAATAGATTAATCGGACGGAAATTTATTGAAATACTTATTTTTGGAGTTGATTAAGTATATATAAGTTTACATTCGTTCTGCCAACCGTATAATAATAATGACTTTTAACTACCTTACAATCAGGGGAGTATTTACTGTGTAATCAGAAAATAATTATAAAATATAGGAAAAGATTATGATAACATATTCAATCTTATTATTTGTCTTTCATTCTAAACTTATTCATTTTCTAACTCATTTTAAAATAATGATATGTAACTTACATAATACTTGCCTAAATTTAAACTTTTTATATTAGCTTAATCTAAAATGTTTCGATCCTTCGAATCTCGCAGGCTCTCTTGCTGTCGATGGGACGTAAACAGACAGCCTAAGTGCGTACTTGAGGGTTGAGGTCGCCGCCATTTTGAGAAACATGCAGGTCGGGCATGGACAAGTATTTTTCAAATTTCGGAAGTAAAAAGTGTTGTGTATGCTGATGTTAAATTATTGGCAGCTCTAGTATAATTTTAGCACGAGTTATTCTCGTGCGGTAATTGAAGTGAGTCATACAATTTTCCAAGTTTTATAGGCGAAATATAAAAATAGTGCTTACCTATTGCTCATATATTTCTTAGGAAGAATAATTATTAATGACCCAATGCCATTAATTCTAATGGCATTCTTTAATAAATACATATTTACTGTAAGAGACTTAAAAGTTTTTTTTTCAAACTGGGAATACTTATAGTCGCATTAATACTAGAGAACAATTATTTATTTTTTAGAAATGAACCTCAAAGGCGAAAAAATATTTGTTACCAGAAGTGACAACTATGTAAACCGCATCATTGTATCTGATATTTTGGGACACAATGTAGTTTTATAAAATATCATACTCCTTTCGGAACAAAGGTATAACTAATCATTGCAAATATTCCCACAAAGGATATTGAAATAAATGCAGTGACCATTTATGGATTACATTCAATTTTCATTAATCTATCATCTTTTAAAATTCGTCCCCTTTGGCTTCTTTCATCATCAGGTTTAGTCTGAGCTTCTTCTTCCGCGGTTGTTCGTCCACATTATACCATATTTTATTTTACATAAATTGTTACATTTGTTTATTTTTTACTTAAAAAAGTCGATATTTTTCGCTGCACTCATGGGTTGCACTCGCTTTACGCATCATCAGGACTGAATACATGTGTTACAGAGTCGTCTACATATACGTCAAGTTAGGGAAGGGAGGGTGTAAATTGTCACTGTGGAATTTTTTCTAAGTATTTATTTTCATTTCCTCTCTGAATAGAGTTCTACAATGTCTCGACCTAAACCATCTCATACGTTAATTTCAAGACTACTTTTTCTTCGTCTGTTATTATCCATGTATCGTATCCAAAGTTCTAGGATTAAGTTATTTTAGGATTAGTATTAAACACCGTAGGTAATTGGCTGCTCTATCAAATTTCCCGCGGACACGTGTTCATAAATTGCCTCATATTTTCAGGCTGTAGGGAAATGAAGGCTGTATCAACTCTATATTGGTACAATCTTCAATAAAACTCGATAGTCAGATTATAGGCAATGCTAAAGCCAAAAATAGTATAAAATGATAATGGAAGGTAATTAAATATCATATATTTAGTCGTATGGAGGTAATAACAAATCAATTTTATGATTGGTGACACATTATAAAGATGAAAATAATTTCAAATTCCTATGGCAGTCTGTTTCTTACGACCCAACTATGAAGTAATAAAATTATATTATTATACATATGAAGTATATCTATTATTATTAATATTATTATTTATTAATGCTTTAATTATTTTAATATGTAAAATAAAATTATTCCTATCATAGATTGCTTTTATTCTTCAAAATGCATAAGAATGGATTTTTTTGGGACTGTTAGTTATCTCTATTTTTCTATGATGTAGGATATATCCAAGATTTTAGGGATTCGATTTTAGGGATTAAGGTATTTTTTTCCCTAGTACTATGGTACAGAACTTTTCCTAATATTAAAGTTTAATTTGTTTTGATTAGGAAAAAGCTCACCCTTATAACGTATAAGCATTGGGGTAACACGTAAGATTTAGGTCTTTTCCAGCGCAAGATTCTGCGGAAGTCATCAAAGGTTTTCCGCCGGTCGAAATTTCAAAAGCAGACGTTTTGATGACTGACTCTGCCATCAACCTCATTGCCC
>WURS02199625.1:0-20386 GCA_011762765.2 Rhinocypha anisoptera
ATGCTTGATTTTCTCGTCGATAGCTACATAGTAGTTTGAATATTAGTTCGTTTACTACTATCTGAGCCGCGTGACATTGCTCACCTTTATCCTTCATGGGCCTCATCCTGGCATGATAGCGCAAAATCACCTGCCCACCCTTTGGAGCACTGAAGATTTGAAAGAACCTGCAAACAAACCTAATTCACCAAACCAACTTCTCGCATCTTCTAGCGCAAATACACCAATGGCCCGACAGCCCGCTACCATGGCCCATCCAGAGGGTGTTGAAGGGCGACTGACCTACACAGACCATTCTCCACATGCCCCTCAGACCACCCAAGCTGTTCCAGCAGGGATTATCCAGCGGCCAGTGCTGCCTGGCAGCGCCCCCACACACCAAGAGACAGGCCAGCAACCTACACAGGGGCAATCTCCCAGTGGGATGGCACCTGAGATCCAGAGTACTGCTGAGCTGATTTTCACATCATATGGACAGCAACCACCACTGGTTTCAACTACAGGTCCAGCATCAGCTCCCATGGGGCCAAACCTACCACCAATTGGCCATTCCACCTCTGCAGTACAACCACGCCAACCCTCCTCATACACCTTTGATGCAGCCCACCAGAGAAGTGCTGTGCAACCATTTTCTGTGCCAACAACACAACACGCTCAGCAATCCAGTGGATCTGTTGTGAACTCTGGGGTCCAACCTGCAATGGCCCAGCCATTTCAGATGCATGCTGCCCATCCGCCACAGCCCACTCCACCGAACGTTGCTCCCATACAGTCTCAGGCACCTGCTATTCACCCTGCATCCATGCAAAGGCATACTGGTCAAGCTGGTCCAGGGTGGCCTGTCGGTGGGCTGTCGCAGCCGCAATTACAAGGCATTCAAGCCCAATCTGGTCCTGCGGTCTCGCGTGATGGTGTTCAGCCGAGTGCAGTCCTCCCCGGCCATCAGTGGGCTCTGAATCCGGGTGGGTCCACACAAATGCCAAACCAGGTTCCCATGCAACAGGGAAATGCAACGGTACAATCTCTGCCCCAGGTCCAGGCGGCGTATGGTCAATCAGGTCCACTTAACATGCCTGCTCAACTGTCTGCGGCACAGTGCCAGACCGAAGCAGCCCCCAATCCTTTGTGGCCGGACCAGTCACAAGTGACTGATAATGATTTCTTGTCACTAGGTATTCCACCCATGTTTCAGTGATTCCAAATGGATATTGAAGATGGATCTAGCGAAATAGAATGTATGTGGGAGAAAGAAAGAAGACAAAGATTTTTCCTAATATCTCATACAAAGATATAAAAAAAAAATATAAGAACCTCCATCCTGGTCAGAGAAGACACCGCTCTTCCAGCTTATGCCGGAATAGTAGAGCATCTAAATTAAACCAATAACACTAGTTGCCGCTCTCACAGTTGCTATCCCTGATGCTGATGCAATAGCAGGCTAGCGGCAAGAAGGTACCCTTGTGAGGCGAGTCAGTCGATTAACCCAAGTGGGTTCTTAATATACATCGCTCATTGGCTCGTTTGCAGAGTGGCCAACCACATCACATCCAGAAGGCCGCGTATTTGACTTTGTAGCCGAAGCTTTCCACTAACAGTAATGGATAGCTGATCGCAGGCGGAGTTGGTCTGGTAGGATCGCTGGTGGGTTCTCCAGGAATAGGGAGGGGGGTAGGTGTAACAACATCACTTATGTCATAACAGGATCACAAAAAAACATTAGGTACAGGCCCTGGAAGCAACCCCTAGCCGCTGAATTATACCATCCTGTAATACACTGAAATAGGAAATAGTATAATAAGTGGGGACCTTTGAAACCTCCTATTTCTCCAGTCCAACCAGATCTCACGATATTCCACTAATTCTACGAAGAGACAAAATGCATGCCAGGTACAGTCTCAACGTTCACATGCGCCTTGGCAATTGTAAAGGAATCCTTGAGTGCTAACAATGACCGGAGCGAAACATACAGCTGTATATTATCCTGGATCATGTCAAATGTGAAGCTGGATAATTGTTTCAGCAAACGCAATTCTTCTTCCTACTTTAATGGCAGTTACTTGCATGTGGCACAGTAAACTGTTGGAATAACTCACTCATTGGCCTTTTTTCTTTGCCCTCCCCCTGAAAATATTGGCCCAACTGATTAACCAATGTGAATGGTCCACAGCATGTAGCCTTAGCCCTGGTAATGCAATCAACAAAAATCGGAGATCAACCCGTGTCGGGCGACTCAATCCAATGGCCCGTTTAATAGGTTGAACACAGGATTTGGAATTGAGCATTCTCAAAAGACATATTGACTAGGATTCGCCATGCAAGTCACGAGCGGGGCCAACAGCCGCCACTTCCGGCCGTCTTTGTTATCACACATGACCCACCTGCGGCCGCTGATCCCAACGGCTCATCATGGGACAGGCAGGGGCATCAACAGCACAGCTGGTGCTAAAACAGAGTTTGACGGACCGTCCCGGCAATCTGGAACTGAATCCATGGTGTATCAGCGCCACTCACCGTGGAAATTGGGATCAACCGCGGAATGGGCCCGATGGAAGCCAGGGCGCGAAGTGACATGCACGGCACATCCAGTGGGCCTCACCAAGTCTCTGATCAAACACAATTCAACCTGTTTATGGAATATGCATGCGATGGAATAGCAGATGTAACATTGTACTTTCAGTTCAAAATGAATTGCTCATGATTGTCTCAATGAGACAAAATATCTGGTTTCCTGTCTCTTTTGCAGGTTCATCATGTTACTATATTGTGATTGGTTCACCAACTCTTCCCATGGCCAGTGACAGGTTTATGTGATTTCCTTCCTTGAATGGTCTGCACTTTCTCTCCACTATCTTCTTCCCTCACTTTTTTTTTTTTTTTCTTTGAGGTGGCCATTTCTGTGGTTATCCAATAATGTGAAGGTCGCACAAATGTGCTTGGTCCATCTCTGATTACATTATCTATGTAAACAGGTTCCAAGGGGCGTAATGAGCTACCCCCAGCTTTGAAACGGCGCCCCATCAGGAGACGGACCATGTCGGTCTGCTACTATCCACTTGTTTTCAATGGTTCTGCCAATAAGTGCATTGGCGCAAACTTCCATCCAAGATACATAAAGATCATCGTTATGAGTGGTGGTAATAATGAGTTGTATTAGACCCTTCTTGCATCGGTCTTACGTGACCATGGGGGAGTCAAAGCAGACTTGTTGGATATAAGGTTATGCATTCCAAGCGAAAGGTAATTTAGGCAGGACGAGATATTTAGCCTGTATAACAACTGTTTTCCATGCTGCAGATAAGCCAATTGTTGGGTTTCACGGTCAAGTCATCCCGCGTCTTGTTACGCAGAGCAGTCAGTAGAAAGCCGCGATCTGTGGTGTTCGGACCTTTTTTTTGCTTTCAGCCTCGTACACGATGATTTCAGGTGAGGTGATAGATATTGCCATAGCCTTGGGCAATGGGCATGAATGATTAATCCATCAAACATTTGTTAGTTATTGAAAGACAAACTTTTCCCTGCTCGCTCCCCTAAAATCAAGTTATATGAAGCCATTTGCCCCTCTCTCACGGCATAGATAACGGATCAGGTTAGCTCTCTGGTAGAAGCCATATACGTTGCCTTGTTCAAGTTCAATGCTTGTACTTTATGAACAGGGAGAAGGTAAAAGGGGGAAGAAATGAATAACCGAGAAACATCTCCCGCCAAGGTTTAGCGTTTTAGCAAGTTTCGATTATGAGGGGAGCTTAGTTCATGAAGGGGGCTTGCCCACATTTAGGAAAAGAAAAAAGAAACATTTACCCTGAAAACCAATATTGATAGAGGAAAGGAAATATCCACAGACATGCAATGCCCTCAGAAGGACAAGGCAAGGTGTCGCAGAAAGAGAAGATAGAAAAGAGAAAAATTTCCTAACCATTGTAACTCTCACTGTACTTTCCATAAGTCATCCAACATATGCTGGGTCTTGAAGCCGAGCAACATCCACAGTGGGTTAAAATCAAACAGCACCAGCGTGGTGCGGAGAGATCATGTGAGAGGGACGAATGCAGCGTGGTAGGCAGGGGTCTTCAGGCCCATTGGGTCCATGTGAGGAGTCCTCGATCCGTGAGTGGTGTGAGGTAGACTCTGCGCCGGAGTCATAGGAATCTGGTAGGACATCGAAGAGGGGGCATAGTCTGAATGGTAGCAGCCGCGGTTGTAGAACGATGGTGCCCATGAATCGAACTGGTTGACTGGCGGATGTACAGGCAAGGTAGTTGGCCGGGGCTCTTCGGTGGTAGTGCACGGAGCCTGGCTCAAATAGTCGAAGGGCTGGGTAGACTGGGTGCAATCATCCGTGTAGTCCGAGGAGGCACTGTGGCATGGGCTGTCATGTCTGGCGGGCTCAGCGAAGTTGAGCGATTCGGGCAATGGGAAGAGGTTGGCGTCGTGCACCGAGCTGTTCGAGGTAGTCATAGGTATGGGTTCCATGGCGGTAGCGGTTGACTGCTGCACCTGTGCCAGGAATCCTTCCTCAGCTTCGTGCTCTTTGTCCTTCTGCTCTGGTTCGCAGGTGGAGTTGTTGTCCTTGTTGGTTTTGGGGTTCGTTTCACGGCTCTTAACAAAGACTGTGGCGGTCCCATCTATAGGCAGTCAGTAACCATTCATCCACCATCATCCCAAGAATGTGAGAAAATCATACCAACTTCACCGCGCTCAAATCGTTCTTCCAGTCTGCGCACCTTCAACATTTCCTCCATCTCCTCCAGCTTCTCTGGGTCTCTGAGGGATCGCTTGGAGTCCTGGGCGACTTCCTTCAACTTCTCAGCCGTGACGTTATACCTTTCCAGCTTGCGCATAATGTGAATCAAAAGTTGCAATCGTTCTATTCCATGGGTTAGCCTCCGAAATACTTTTTTCCTTCTAAAAAACAAACTGACCTTCCTTTTTAAGATGATCAGGCTCCTTGTGCTGAACACCAGTGGGCCACCAATCCGGCTTAGTCTTCTCAGGGTCACCTTTCCGACCCGGGGGAGCACCCACAGGCGGCTTGCCTCCATTGTAAGGATGCTTGACCTGTTTCCGGGGCTCAATGAACTTGATGAAGGCCTTGGCAATCTGACGACAGTTGATTTGCTGGAAGTGCTTCAGGGCGGCCTTGTAGTATGCCAGGATCTTTTCAGTATCGCCAATCTTGATACCCACCATGTCTGTAGTAAGAGGTGGAGTCTCTGCAGCAGGCTCCTGGCAGGGTTCATCAAGCAGATCGTGCGATGCACGGCGGCGTCGAACTCGACGGGACTGCGGCCAGCCATTCAACTCATCGGGACGAGGGTAGCCATAGCCCAGGGAAGTACCCTTGAAAGGTGAGGAGCCTGTTTTGGTTAGTTAGTGATACATAGGACAAATACTAAGGCGGGGTAACATCATCACATACAGTGAAGTGTAGGGCGTTGGTAGCCAATTTGTCCTCCCAGAATTTCCAAGAAGTTCTCGCGCACTTCCGGGGTGAAGAGGGTTTCTCCCTGCTCCTGAACAGACGGCGACTCGGAGGTACGAAGACAACCCATGTTGTCCAGGTAGACCATGGCATAGTGGGCAAAGGGAAGGTGGAAGAAAGGACGCATAGAAGGCATTATAGCCTATGGTTGAGGCATCAGTTACTCTTTTAAATGTGGTCCAGCTCAGTCTTTGGAGTTCAACTCACCGGAGCAGAGTCCCAGCTAGGACAGTCATCCTCGAGAGCAAACGAGGACCTCTTGACGGCTCTCGACCTGGCAATTGGGGCACTGACGAGCATGGTGATTTCAAGAGATAGAAATATGTCAGTCTTAGATGGCGGACGGAAGAGTGTAATGAAAAACAGAAGGTTTCAATGATCCAGCCAAATTCTTCAATTCAAAGCAAAAGAGAGAATAAAATCGAATAGCCAAAGCATAAAAAATAAAGCTCTTCTGTCTCTTTTCGAGTCCACGAGAACGGAGCGAATGTGGTTCTATTTCTAGGTGAGACTTGAGGACGGTTCCAAACTGTCACCATCACGCAGACCCTACATTAGCCGGGTTGTTTGATACGAGCAGCTGCGTGGCAAGCGAGGATTGCAAACAGAAACACGAGAAAGCATTGCATCTTGACGGGGTGCAACATTTGGAGAGGACCAGAGACTCAATCTGGAAGACCTGATCTGTTGTATACTACCGGCGTTGACAACCCCGGGAGACAGAGCTGTCATTGGAGGAAAGTGGAGAGGAATGATTTAGTATCAAACAGAAGCAAACACATGAAGTTGAAAATAAAGAAAGAAAATGGAAAGAAAGAAAAAGGACTCACAGAGAGTTCTTTATTTTAGTTTATCTATTTTCCAGGGCACAAACAAGCAGTTTGTAGTTGACAGATCCGGGGAATTCGGGCAAGCTGTAAGCAACCGAGAGTGTTCTTTGTCTAGAGATATGCAGGCGAACGAAGGCAGAGATAGGCCTTGCATATAGTGTATATACTCAGGTGTATATATAATATAATAATAAAGAAAAATGGCTTTGATATTTCTTGAAAGTAGATGTGATGAAATCAAAAAAGTAGAGAGGAGGGGGAGAAGGGCAGTTTTTCAGTTGACGCCAGAACAGCAGTAACTAAGTAGTAGCCAGGAAGAATATCTGACTGATAACGCCGATTGACAGAGGTACAAAAGAACCAGGTCCAGCAGAAGCCGCGTGTTCCAAGCGTATACCCATAATTATTAAAAAAAAAAAAAAGAAGAAGAAAGAAAGAAGGAAAGAAAGAAAAGATCCTCTCCCCATCTACCCGCCAACATGGATGATTCCTGAGTGCATCAGAGACCCGAAGCACGCCCCGGCGCCTTTTGGCAGTGGAGATGGGAAAATAAATTATAATCATGGTCAAAAGTACGGGTAGATCGGTTCGGACGCGGATTTCTCTATCGGTTAGGATTGAGTTCCTAGTGTACGTTCAGTGCTACTCAGTGGGTTTTAGGCGTTGCTGGATGTTTTCTTTTGGTGGCGGAACATTGATTGCTGATGCCAGCCAGTGCCGGAGTCAGCATCAGCACTACACTCAAATGTTTAAATGAATTATGCTTAGGACTATCAACGTGTCTAAAATCTGTCAAGTTAACAGCCAAGCTACACTCCATCCAGTAAGCACGGCGAAATCCATCTGTCAACCGTCAAAAGTCAGTGTACGATTATCCTTTACTGATAAATTTCTATTAGGCTGTACTGAGAGTGACAGCCATTCAAGTCGCGGTCGTCACAGAGCTCTCGAGTTGGGGTGGATTTCTCATGATTGACTTCACTGGTAAGAACTGCACTCCCTTCTTTAGCACGGACCTTGGAAACTGCCCCAAACTTGGGTGAGTAATTGATTCTCTGATAGGCGTGTGATTAGTTTTAACTAGCACAATATCACAGATCGGAGATCAAGAAGTGCCAAAGCGAAGGAAAAAGCTTCATCTTCTCCATCCGTGGCCAGACATACCATGAAGGGGGCTTCAAGACCGAGCTGGAAGCCACCAAGAGCGCCGAAACAACGTGGGAAACTTTCGGCCCGAAAGAGGGCGGGCGGACAACAGTGCTTAGCCTATGTTCTTACTGTGACTGGACTTGCGAACGAAGTCCCTTGCTTGAAGTTCGATTATGAGTGGCCGTAGTACGGCCTTACTGCCATGGTGCATATCCACACGAAATACTCATATCGACAATTTACCCTCATCTCAAGCACTGAGGGATAAAAATGTTTGTTCGGTTAATGACGTCAGTTGGGCTTCAGCAGATCATGTGACTTTGGGCAACCAAGATATCACCGCGGCAGCCCGCCTTTGCCCCTCACTGCCGATTGAGACTTCGAATAAAAATATCCCACATTCTCGATCAAGCGCCTTCCCACAGTTTTAATAACTTTCGCGAAACCGTATCACCTTCTTGTCCACTCGATCGAAAGTCCTTGAGGAAGCCCGTCCGACCCCGTGAATGACACCGATGGCGGGCGAGTCTTTGTGGGATAGTGCGAAAAGCATTTTGTTACAGATGAGGGAACGCATCCAGAGTGGAAGCACAGAGCGTTTGAAAGGGGGTCCTGTGGGATGGCAATATCGACTTTTGGACCAGTGCAAAGAGATGAAAGCGGATATGGAAACTCGTGGTTATAGAGTCTGTTACCTTCCTGCGGTTTCTTCTGAAAGCAGTCTCTTATAGTGTCTATCTAGGTCCACGATTGCACTGTTTTCCATTTTGCTTTGGCGGCGAGAATCGAAAACCCTACGAAACGACTCTTACTCGTTCCTATTCAGGGAACTTCAACTTTGACACCAGCAGAGACACCAGCAGAGACACCAGCAGAATTTCTGTTGCCGGAATTGTATTGGGATATCAGAGATGCAGCCGGAGTTCTCACGCCAGACAAAACGAGTGGTGCGGATATTGCGATAATTACCCTTGCTGAAGTTGGTGTGGTAGAAAGGGATGAATGACGACTTTGGCATGTTCGGGTGATGAGGCTGGGTGCCACATGTACAACAACGAATGATAGGAAAGTGGAAATTCATATAAAGGCTATACGTTTCAAGTACCACTTGAATTCATTAAAATGCTGGGAGTTGGTGGTATATCCGACTGGGCATTTTCAGCTTGACGGATATTTGCGCAAGTCTGAGCGTCTGAAGGTATGCTCGGATAATCTAGTGGATTGAAAACATTAA
This sequence comes from Rhinocypha anisoptera, assembly GCA_011762765.2. Taxonomy (NCBI): domain Eukaryota; kingdom Metazoa; phylum Arthropoda; class Insecta; order Odonata; family Chlorocyphidae; genus Rhinocypha; species Rhinocypha anisoptera. The sequence goes on from WURS02199625.1 coordinate 8,693, forward strand.
GAAATTGAAGGACTGGGTGAAGTTGATGGCTGGGGATGCGATTTGGACCAAAAACATCGGATATTTGGGACTCTGGAATCTGAGGATCCGGAACGAGGCTGGGATAGTCCAGCGGATTGAAGATGGTGGGTATTTGAGACTCTGGGGGAAGCTGGGGATCCGTAACGAGGCTGGGATAGTCCAGCGGGTTAAACACATTGTGGATCTGTGAGTCTTGGGGCATCTGTGTACCTGGCAGGAGACTTGGATAGTCTAGGGGGTTGAAGGCATAGGTGGGACTAGCATTCGATGGATTTAAATGAGACAGTTGTTGGTTGTTAGGGCTGGATGGGACATTTGTTTCCTCAAGGAACCGACCAATAGCTATATCTGGTCTTTGGGTAGAATCCTGTTGATCAGGGAAAAGCGCCTGTGATAATACTCCATCCATCAATCTCGGTGGCGTTGAGGACTCTTCGGCTAGAGACTGATGGCCAAGGTTTTGCGGCAGAGATACATTATCCATTGAGGCGAGGCGTTCTGAGGGCGGATACGTGGCCGCCGTTGCATCTTTTTCGATGCGAAGCGTCGTCTCCATGGTTGAGTGTCCTGCGTTCGGTGCTGAATGACTGTGTGGCTGCTCACCGTTATTTACTAGGATATCTGTTGGCAATACTGAATTTGCGTTTAGAGGCGATCGAAAACTCCGCAAATTCCCAGCTATTAGTCGCTGGCGTTTTTGTCCTTCACAAGTAGGCTGCCAACTGGATCGAAGCTCTTGGAGCTCTTGCCAAATTGCAATTCTCTCTAAACTTCTGGATCAGAAGGGTTCCAACGAATCGTCGTAAGGTACCTTACCATCGTATCTTCCTTGACATTGCACTAACCATGACGACTTGTCCCTTGCTAGTGAATCCCATAGAGGGGACCTATGAATTAATTGTTTCAACAAGAAGTGGTGCTTGTATTTCACCTTTCGGAACCGACTGTACACTAATATCAAGATCGCGGAAACTCCAGCATGCCCATATGTTCGTTCAAAAACAAGCAGCCGGATTCCGTGCTTGATGCCATGTGACGTCGTATTCTTATCCTTGAATCGAAGACTGTTCGCTTCAATGAATTGGTTGATATGGCCAATGTGATCTTCAGCCGCTGACGAATCTCGATGAAGCTCAGAGACTCTCGAAGTCTTGAAAGTTTTCTCCTCCCATTCTTCATATTCCATGGCCAGGGAGCGTTGACCGAGACCCCGTCGAAAGCTGGCATCCAGTGAACGGGTGCCTGAGCAAAGGACAATGTCGACAACGCGAGGATCCTCCTGGGTCCAGTCATCTCTTGATCCATTTACAGGATCAGAAGCTGAGGAAAGGTAATCCACTATCTTTTTGGACCGTTTGGAATCGGCCAGCGCTTGTAATAGCTGTCGTACTTCCGAACCAAGATTCTCGCTACCGCCAGAAATCGAGTTGCTGATCTCGTCGACGCTTGACGTTGATTGTTGCGAAATAGAGTTCCTTGCGCAGTTACGAGGAAACGGAGGATCAGAAGAGGATATCGGTGTATTTGGCAGGGGAGAAGACGCGGACCTGTCAACTACCTGTGAAGACTGGTGTCGAATGGCCTCCAGGCTTCTCTGGAGGATGCAAAGGGTATCCTCTAATTTAGTTTGGTAGGGAACGAGGTCTTGGATGTTTACGGCAGACACCCTCGACAGAACATGAATTGCCTGAACAATAGCTTCGATTTCAGACATTTTCGCAATATTAGAAGCGAAGACGAGTCGGGGCTTCAAATGAAGTAAGGAGAAGGTGATGGGATGAGCTGGTTGAACTGCAAGCCTGGGGGTAGGTGTTCACCGGACCCCGACAGCGCTCGGACGCCACACCCCCCTGTCTAGTGGGCACATTTTCGCGAAAATGTGCCCACTAGACAGGGGGGTTCATGAATCCCGGTGCACTGGCAAACACTGCGCAAATGGAATGCGGCACTATGAAATGGGCAATTCCTCCACCTGACAAGCGGGGGTCTCATGCACACCAATCACATTGGTCACATGCATCTTATTTGGCTGACCAGTGAAAACTATACATGACCGATCTGTCTTCTGTCTTCTTTCAGATGCTAATTATACTTCTGAGACTAAAGACAACGAGCTCTTCCCTTCTTCTAGGCGCTTGATCCGCCATACTCGGTACGGTGCGATGAGCTATGTATCTAAAGCTCAAGATTTATTCGCGTCGGGCCGAATTCTACCAGAATTCGATATTCGATTGGCTTAGGGAGGCCAAGTGGCAGAGAAAAGGAGTTTTGGAAAAGAATAATAAGAAAGAACGAATAAAAGAAAAAACATGCTTCTCTTCAATCAACCTGACTACCCTAGTTTCCTCTTCTATGTCAAAACGCCATATCACTGCAGAGATAGCGTCAGAGGGCTCATAACCTTTGCGTGGGAAAGTATGCTTGGTTCGATGAGTGGCCGGTCGGAATGGCCTAACTACCTATCGGGCCCAGGCGAGGGCAGCCAAGCTGACATGTGACTTACTTGATTGTTGGTGCGAGTACGTCGGATAATAGTCGGACCGGAGGATGAAGGTGCTGGCCACATCGCTGAATTAAATAGAAGTTAACAAGCACTCGCTAGGTATTGTATACAGTCAAGCAACAGTACACTTTCTTCGTCAAATGAAACTGATATCTATCCTCTGCTCCTTAGCTTAGACACTTCCCTTGGAGAAAGCGATCATCAAAATAGTAATCCCAATACGTTTTGACTTTGCTCATCCAACAATACCTTAACTAGAGTTTTGACATGGCAGGCCTGTCGGCGGTGAGCTATCTGATGTCTGTGAGGGATTTAAGTGAGGCTCAGCGAATGTCTTACGCCAAACAGGCCAAAATGATCAAGCATTCTACACGGCAGGCAAGTGTCCATGTTCCGTGACAATTAACTTATTTTTTTTTTTTTTTTTGGATTTGTACATTTGTAGACTGGGATATTCATTGCCTACGTCAGAGCGGACGGGTTGGTGATTAAGTTAGCGGCTAGATTCTTGTTCTAGAAGGGCGAGGGCAGTGAAGTCAACTTCCAGGACATCAGCCAGGTTTGGAATACCTTCAATTGATGCTGGATAGGTGATAAAACCTACAGGTCATGTATACATTGGAGCAAGATTGAGTGCTCACTTATTTACCCCTGGTGGTGCATCTCTCAAATCTGTGACGCTGTATTATCAATTGCGATTTCTTTTCTCTAACCAACAGTTTGTGCCCGCATTCTCTAATAAGCCATTTCTAAAATATTAAACGGAATATGTCCTGCTTGTACAGGTTCTCTTTGCACAAGTTACTTCCATACTGGGTCAGAGGTCTCTTTCAATGCGACGCTGACTATTCGAACACGAGTTCCCACATAGATACATTCTTACCAGATGGGGAAGCACGCCTGGAAATTCCATATCCGGAGCTATCCCATACAGCTTCTACAAGGACACTTTCGTCAGACAGTAATTCCAGCACAATTCGCCTCCCAACGCCTCCCCCGTGTGTCCCTGCGCCAGAATCTGCTCTTCAATGCCATATTGGCTATCAGAGAGTCCAGCCAATATCATTTTCGTACAACAAGACACCTGTTTTAGAGCCAACGACAGAGTTGGGGGGAGATTTCCGATGGTCAAGATTTTTTTGGAATAGTAAGTGGCTCATGCAACAAACTTGTGCTTTTTACTGACAATAAATATATAGGCGATAATGGAGCATCACAATCATGGCTGGCCCCTTTTAAATGGAAGCCTTTCTCGTCGAATCAAATTTTTTAAACATTACTGTGGCGTGACATACAGCCCTGGTTCAGAGGCATTCATTGTGTTGCTTGTTATTTATGACGATAAAACTACTGGGCTTGTACGTTGCTCAGCTGCATTTTTGAATGAAGAACCACAATCATTGATGCGGTGGGACCTGGGCTTCCTGATACATGTTAAAGAATGGAGGAATTTGACAAAGCATGGTTTTACCTGGAGATTTTGATATTCATAATGGCTGTCTGGGTTGTATATACGCATAATTGATATTGTCAATTAATGGATTTGATAGGATCTCTAGCATGTTGAGCTCATAAATATAATAGCTGACAGTACATTCAGCTGATCATGGTATTACTTGAGGTAAATGTAGTACAAATACTTGACGTACTAGTGAATATTAACAGATGTATATATATAAGTGAACAGCCTCGCTAGTACAAGCAACAATTATATAAGTAGAGAACTATGGGTAAGCACTCATCGAACTGAAAAAGCTCATGGTCCAGACAATATATGGAAAGTATCCCATCCCATGCTGTTTTTGCATTTCGCCATGTTTTTCAGCTTCTATCTCCCACATCCTCACCTTGTTAATCTTGACGATTCTAGAATTTTTGGCAATTTCGAGTGAGTACCTCTTAGAATCATTTCAGCTAACACTTGGCTGACCAAGCTCCTGGACAACAGCAGCCCTAGTTCATCAACTGGCCCCATTCAAAGGGAACCCAGTCAGACGGGACTTAGTCAGAATGGTCCTTTGAACATCCCGCTAGTTTTCTTATGCAAAAATTGTGGCGTGACTTTAGGGTCAACTTTACCCTTTGGGCGAACATTGAAATTCCGGAAATGTATAAACGAGGTGGTGTGTTTCTGCTGTGAAAAGAAGCGCCAATCTGGGCGATTTGTGAGTACCTCAAATAAGTTAACTCTATGACACTTACTTAGGGATAGATTCATGAAGAGCAGGTGGACACGGTCTTGAACGCTCGTGACAGGCACCATTACCTTCTAGACCTTGAAAGGCTATATCACACAAGCTGCCGAAAAGTCCATAGCAATAGATGTCATTAACATAAGTGTTTTGATAGTTGGTGACTGATTTCACAACATTGGTATCTATGGGCTTCTATGTATTGTCACAGGAAGGGCCATCAATCTATAAACTCCACATTTCAATAGTAGATTTTGTAATACTTTAGTGATTTCCTCATATCTTCTTCGTCTCCAGACGAGATATTCTCGTCAAAAGGCTATATGGTTTAGATAGATAATATATGCTGACATCCGAGCCGTTTCCAATCACGCCCGGACGAATATCACATTCGTACATAGAAGCACCACGCGGGATTAACTTGACCAAGTGAACAAAAGTCACCAAAACTGGATAGCAAGCTGGCGCCTGCATTAAGAGGGCGGAGGGATACGATGGACTTGTTGCCCTGGATTATGACGGTTTGATCTGTAATTTCAACATATTGAGGAAGAGAAAAGGGTATGTGAACTGTCTGCGCGCTGATATGGTCAATTTCTATTCTGAAGTGCTTGCCAGCTTGAATGATATTATAACAATATATAATGCTCTGGAAGCCCCAAATCAGTACAGCATTTGATTATCTCAAACTCCGTTGTGATATCTTTGATCCCATAGACGCACGACTTCAGCGATTACATTAGTCATCCACCTAACGAAATGGCACAGGATCATATTCGTGTCGGCACGCAAAGCATGCCCCTCAACGATGCACGCTTGATTAATATGGAAGCACTAGGCTACCTGTGTATGGGCAGTGACGATCCACAAGAAGAAAGCATAAGGCAGGTGGAAGCAGTTTTCGACCAGAATACTGCAAAGTATTCTACACCATCATTTCGTTATTGCAAAGGCGGGGCCGAGTGTAAGAGTTTCATTCAGGACAACCATGTGTGCTTTTCCCACCCAAAATAAGCTGTTCCAAACTAATTTTGAGCAAGCAGCTGAAGCGTCTGGTTGAAAAAACATTGGGGAAAAAATTCGACGACATCAAGGAGCAAGGTCCTGCTATAGTGGAATTCACTGATAACCAAATAACGGTGCCGCACTTTACGGCACACCCGTCACGTGATGCTATCTCTGTCTTTCGTCCTTTAAGAAAGCCTCTCCACTGGCATAATGGCTTCTTCAAACTCTTTTCCTGTTCCCACCACCAGACGCAGGAGCAATTCGAAACTGCAGAAAACAAGGATGCACATGAGATCATTGTCGAGCCAAATGAGATTCTGGTGGTGGCTGGTGGCGTCTTTGTCCAGCCATCACCGAAAGGTGGAGGACGGATGGTCTATCAAGGATTTTCGAGACGTATTATGGGGCAAAATATTGATTCACCCCTTGCGCTACCATTCATGATGATCTAGCGGCGTCGTTTGGTGGTTGTGCATGGCGACATATCATGGCTGAGTTGCGGCTCTGGCTAGAGGAGAGGCGGGGAGACATAAGCGTTGCTGGCAAAGTTAGTCAACTGAATGCACATTTCGCCCAAAGATTGATTCAAACCCATTTTTTTCGCGTATAAGTCTTGCAAATCCTCGAATTCGACAGTAAATTGTATTGCCATGTGAATGATGTCAGGATAAGAACCGTCGTTCAGCAAAAGAATGGCATTATTTACTTCAGGACCGTGGAAGTGTGGGAATTTTGGTAGAGCACAAGTTAGCACCAGTGAAACCCCTGGAATCCCAACCCCTCGCTCAATTTGAAGCAGCTTCTGCCCACACATGAACCAACCGCGAACTCGAGAAGTATCAGGAAGAGACTGTTCTCGGATGAAGCGTTTGCAAAGGCCATGGTTGGCAGGACGGTCAGTTTGATACTGGTTCCCTGGTGGTTGACCTGATTTTTCCGCCGACCATCCCTCGTATTCCATTGATAGGAATCTAATAGCGAGCATGCGTTTGAACAGCTCATCCATGGGTTGTTTGCATTTTGTACCTTCCTTTCCTACCAGACCCACCGTTCTTGGGTCTGTATGATGCTCACTTGCACAAATTCCTGCAATTAGGGGTGTTTGGTCGTCTTTGAAAAATTGCCTCGTGTCAAGTAGCCTTTTCGTTACCTCGTCAAGGAGGTCTCTAGCTTTGGTGGCTCTCTTGTATTTGGATTGTTGGGCCATTATTGGCAAATGGGATGATGTTCCGTGTGGTCCGAATGTTCGTAAAATACATAAATGAAACTATCGAAGAAGGGATGGGAAGGAGTGGTCACTGGAATGCGCTTACCGCTCATGCTTCGGTTATTATATGGGGCAAGTTTGTTATTGGGTAAGATTATTGCACTAGGCTATTTGCGGTATGATCTTTCTACAAACACAGTTATGGGAAACGGCAAAGATTTTCGTTACCTCCAAAAAGGAAAAAAAGTCGCCAGATAGGGACAACACTGATCCATTAGGACGAGCACATAATGGAATTATGGAAGTAAACAAGGATCAGTTCCATGAAAGTTTTGGCCTACAAAAAGACTGGCGAATCTCACCATAACTGATCCGCCAACCCGTGAACCCCCAAGATATTTGAACTGTTAGCTAGGCTCGCAGCCAGAGGCAGTGCATTAAATATTTATAATGCGCGATTGATACGACATAAAATCGATACTTTCTTCCGGTTATCCTTTATTTTGTGTTGCAGGATGCGCCTATTCTTTGCCAAGATTGAATGTTTGACTTGTTCCCGCGACCAAACCCAATGGAACCCCTACTGGACGACGACTCAACATATGATTCCGTTGGTGAATCTGACAATGAGTACGGAATGTGATTATGTTTTATTTTGCAAATATCTGATCGGAGTGGCAGGTCTACCATAACACTTGACAGCCGTTCCCGCGCAACGGAAACCAGACATGGGAGGGAATATCCTGTCTCGTTTAAGGACAGACACCCATGGCCAGTTGATCTTGTATGTGCCGCCACTTGATTTTCTATCAATTCTGACATTTCAAGCATGAGCAAGAACGTCTAGGTGATTTGAAGCAGCATTCTGTTTGACTTTTCAGTAATTTAACGAAACCAGAAGAACAGTATTCACTGTATTATGAGATGTTATTTCAAGGCAGGCTTTTTCATGCTCCAATAAGAAGCCCCCAATTTGTGCTTGATATAAGGACTGGAACAGGTCGTTGGGCAATTGAATTTGGTAAACCACCCTCACAATTAACAAGTCAATGTAAAGCTGACATCCCTTTCAGCAGACAGGAACCCAGCATGCAAGGTAAGTCAAGATATCCGCAAAAGAAAAAGAAGTAAACTGAACCGTCAGGTTTTGGGACTTGACTTTGTCTGCATGCAATCTGAATGGTATGATCAAGACCACTCCACCAAATTCATGGGGCTAATAGAGTATAGGGTACCTCCAAACTGTCAGTTTATCATCGATGACCTTACCACACCGGAATGGTATTTGCCTTACAGACACGCGGACCTTATTCATATAGAGGGAATTGGTGGTGATTATCGCCTATTAATGAACCTGCTTAATGGTGCCTATAGGTATGTTTTGCAGCTAAATGACGTATATTTATACTGATGCACGTTATAGGTCTTGCGCTCCTAATGGATTCATTGAAGTTCGTGACACTAGAATAAGACTCGAAAACCCTCATGGAAAAAAGACAATCCATCGATTCTATCAAGATATGACAGAGGCCTACAGGCAGGACGGGCGATTCTTGGATCATCCTTGCTCGTATGAACGTGAGTTGATGTGATCGAGCATGTCTATCTTTTACCCCTAAGTGGAGAGGAACCGCATGATCTTCGAGGACAGGTAGTCCAGAACTGGGCTCGTGGACTCGAGACATATAGCCTAGAGCTGATGACTACGCGACTTGAAAAACGTCATTCAGAAATTCTACTAGGATGTGCTTGGGCTCGCCGGGACATAAGAACTGGGGTGGGAGGGTTTCTTGAGATGTAAGTGTCCCACTTACCTTGATGACAACAGCTAAACCTGAAAAGTCGAATCACGTATGGGCAGAAACCAGCCGCAGAATGAAACAATCCCATTTAGTTTACTGGTCCTGCATGCCTTATGGCTTAGGTACTCTAATTCTACCAATTTGCTGCATCTGAGAATCCTGTCGCTAATTGAATCCCTGATAGCCTTATTTCTATGCTCAGCAACGTAAACTCAACAGACTGTCAGTAATAGAAGGCAGATCCACTCCATAGCTGGCGCGTCATATGTTAGTGGTATCGTGAATGGTGGAACGTTTGACAAATAGTACTGTGAAAACTTTTCATTTGGGAGTATTTGGGTAGACAATATTAAAAATTCCTGACATGCAACATTTACACGGCAGGAAATCATAAGATATCTATCGCAGATTCGAGTACTGACTTTCCCACATCCTTTCTCGCACGAATCCCTTCAGTAATCTGGCCATCTCTCGAAAAGCTACTTTCACAGCAAATAAGCCTCATGGAATGGGGGTTCGTGGAGGACAATTTCCCCAGTGGTTCCTTTGTTTGAATCGGTAAAGCATAGCAGCCAATAGGGTGAGCTTCCGTCTAAGTGATAGGGTAAAAAGCTTGAGATGTTATACTGAACCAGGGTGCCCAAGGTGCGACCGGGAGAACCCCATAAGCAAATCACTGTCCATTCGCTCATCAAGTGGGGCAGCAATATATCACACTATTGGACGGGTCTACCGAGCATGCCTTTTGTTGATGCTGGTGGGTCAGCGTATGGCAATACGCCTAATGAGGCTAGACGGAGACGATAGTAGGGCGCAATCTATTGAGGTCTATCTATCTAGGAAGCAGAAAAAAAAAAAGGTGCAAAATCTGAAGATGACTAATCTACTGCATAGCCGAATAACTATAGGTGGCTTGGCTAGGCAAGTGCTGGATCCTCATAGGGAATAGTGGTAATCTAATCCAACACCTTTTAAGGTATAGTCTTTCTACAAACCTGCATTTACATCAGACGGCAACTCAGAGCAATGCTAGATTATGTCCCCTTAGCAGTTCATTATCTGTAAAAGCAAGAATAAATACCATGGCCAAGACACATCCAAACTTCTCTCCTATCCAACGCTCCCTTTTCCTCATCACCCACCGGCTATGCCACCCCTCGAGTCCTCGCATTATCCAGCCGCGGCTTCTATTACCATCGCTACTTCCATACAGCGTCCAGTATCCAGCAATCCCTCTCAAGCCCCTCCAGTACCCACGGCTTATGGCTTTCCCACCACTTCCAATCAAGAATCGCCGCAACTGCCTCCCAACGGTCCCCATGGGCGCCCAAACAGCCTCGAGCGGTCTGTGATGATTCCTCCCAATGTTCATTATCACCACTTTCCTCCTCCATTGGGCAACAATAGCGTTAATGGGACTGTGGCTGATGCTCCCTCTTATCCTCCGCATCATGACGCGCCGCACTCAGCGCTTCTGCAGTCTACCAATGTTGAACCTTCTGCGCATTCGACCCCGCACGCTCAGTATCCTACCCCAGTTCCGGCTCCAAGTCTTCGGCCACCAGCTTACTCCGAGGCCCCCTATCAAAATCATGCGCATGGAATGCGTCGGGGAAAAGCTCCGCGTGCACTGCAGGTGAGACAGAGAGAAAGAGAGAAAGAGAGAAAGAGAGAAAGAGATCTGTGCTGGTGGTCAAGTTACGCAGTTGCTAACAGCTCTAGGCTTGCCACCGATGCCAGACAAGAAAGTCGAAATGTGATGAAAGGAGACCTTCATGTAGCCACTGCAAGGAAAACAATCTGTCCTGCATTTACAAAGACAAGGTGCCTCTGAACAAGTACGTAAGGCCTCACTTCTCTCACCATTTCTTTAACTGACGCGCAACAGACCTGATTACACTAAGCGCCTTTTGGACTGCATGCAAAAAACGGAAGATAGCCTGGACCAAGGGATGGATCATCTCCAGTTTCTTCAGGTGAAACAAGGGTGGCAACTCAGTTACATACTAGCCACAAAGGCCAGGACAAAGAAAACTCGTTTCATGCCCTCACAGAACTCCATTCAGCCCGCATCGCAAAATCAAGTCATCTATCACATCAGGAAGCCTGACATGCCCGATGTCTTGCATGACCAGGAGACCGATAAGAAAAGCACCTCATTTGAAGTCAACCAGTATATGGATGCCGCTGAAAAAGTGGATGAAGGCCTCAATGATGATGACAGAGAATTGTCTTTTCCTTTGGAACACATTACTGCTGCCAAAAAGCTCCTCATGTGGCCCTCCATCAAAGCGCTTCTACCCGAGGAGTACGACGAGGATTATGTGATGAACCTTGAAGATGGTCGCGGTCTGACCTGCGTGTATGGACAAGGGGAGGGCGATGATATACATGAGGGTGTCCAGCAGGGGCAACAACCATCCATGCGAAACACTTCCTCTTATTCAATTCCCAATTGGAATGAAGGCTTCCACCCGACTGGGTCTCCAAGTGATGCGACTTGGAAAGCTCCTGGAAGAAAAACGCCAGCCGCCCCCGAAACCTCAGTGAAAAAAGCCGAGCACGGCATCGAGGAATCCGGCACATTCACTGCCGACAATGACACAGTGCATCGTCTACACCGCAGCTACATGGATCATTTCCACAAGCTGAACCCTTTTCTTGATCCAAAGAGCCTCGAGAAAAAGATTGAAATGTTTATCTGTATGTATTGCCCCACGAGCGGAAATCATCAACAGGGAGCCAAGCGCAAGCGTTCCAAAGACAAGAGCTTGCCATCTCCAGTTGGTGATGTTAGAACTGATCGTTCGTTACAACCACGCATTGAGAAATCAATTGACAATGCAGTGATCTTGCTGGTTCTTGCCCTGGGCAGCATCTGTGAGTATCCTCATTGTCCTGTGCCGGTCCCGGTATGCCGAGATTACTGTAAAGAGAGAGACGTGAATATAATCCCAGGAA